>BQNB010088159.1:0-14687 GCA_026074375.1 Tanacetum coccineum | reverse complement strand
TATATCTTGATTGTTGTACTTTGACGTAGCACCCCATTGTTACCATTCCGCTGCATACCAGAATTTGGGGGTGTTACATGAACGACTAAAAATAATGGGGGTAATGGTTTTGTGATTTTTTTGTTAAATATTAGATAAGTGTATGTATTGTCTAAATGGTTTAAGTTAAAAGGTATAAATTGTGGGAATTTGGTAAATACATAAAAAGTCGTAAAAAAATCGTAAATTTTGAGATAGTTTGTGATTTTGTTAAATTTTATTTTCCCATGTGTTTTGACATTGTTATAATGTTATTTGAGCATATCGTTGGTCGTTAGGACCGTTAACTAGGATCGTTAGGTCAAAGATGCGTTCGTATAACTAGGGTTCCTAATAAAACAAAAGTTAAGCGCTAAAAATAATATGACCACATAAAAGTGACTCCACAAATAATCAAAAGAGTGAATTTTCATATGTTTGCTTTCGGTTACTGACCTTAAAAATTAGCGAATGTTACATTAAAAAAGAGATAAGTCAGCATCAGGTGTTATGGCATAACCACTCCATCGTACATTGAAGATGGATTGCATATCCTAGTCAGCGTTATGGCGTAACCATGGCGATACGGTTATGCCGTAACACAAATAAAGCCTGGAGAATTAGAAACCACATCAGCATGGTTACGGCGTAACGTATACATAATTGTTACGCCGTAATATATTCGATACTAATAAATAGAGCCCTCATTAGGAACTATCATCATCACTCACCTTTCACCACTCACAAAACAATACCAAAGGGTGAACCAATCCTCCAAGACCTAAAGTATTCCACCAGAAGTTCAAGGGAGAAGTCACTTTACCTATATTTGTATTTAATCGTTCAAAAACGCATACTGTAAGACTAATTTATGATTCAATCCATGATTCCTTTCATTTATTATTGTTGTACTGTTACCATGAGCGGCTACGCACTTCTATGCTAGCCTAGTTATGAATTTACTATTGTTATGTTAAATATTTCCTGTCTAATTGTTGGTTTATTAGATATCCTTTTAGTCTGTCATTGATCCTTGAGTTTTGGTAGTGTTAAGGGTGGTTTGGATCCTGTTAGTTCTGTTATTAGGCGGACTAGTTGAACATGGGGTTAACAGGGTACTAGGGTAGGTTAGAATCTATCCCTAGTGTAGGAATCTATTAGATTACCGCCTCTACCACATTAAACACTTAAAAAGCGCAAGAACTCTTTTAGAGAGGGTTAATAACCTATCTAGGTTATAGACAGATCTTTAGGATAGTTGAGGTTTAATCACTTCAACTTGGATGCCCTACCTTTGTGACTTGCAAGGGATTCAGGATCACAAGAAGTATAGAGCATACCTGAAACGCCAAATTGGGTTTGTTGATATTAGAACCACTAATAAATGGATAATTAGACATTGCACAGGAAATAGACTTTCTAGCATTAGTAATGAAATAACTAGGTTAGCATGCCTTTCTCCCTACTGTCTTCATTTTAGTTTATTTTCTGCAATTTATTTTATGTTAAGTCTTCAAATAAATCAAAACCAGTTTTAAAACCGTAACACAATCAAATTAAAACTATTTACACTTAGCTCTTGGGAACGACCTCGGATTTACTAATAACTCCACTATATATGACCGGGTTCTCTGCCCGTTAGTGCGTGAATCGGTAGACGAGTTTTATAAATTTAAAACTTGGCAAATATTATTTAAAAGAAAATAACGCATCAAGTTTTTAGCGTCATTACCGGGGAGCTAAAATTAGTTTTAATCTAATTTCTTGTACTTATTCATTTATTTTGCTACTAAATTTTGTTAAGCATTTCAGGAAACATAATGGCTGAGGGAGAGATCGATAACTTCACCATGGAGCAATACTTAACATTGAATCGAGGGAACCAGACATCAGGCATGGTTAAACCCAAAATTGGAGGCAATGTGAATTTCGAGATCAAAAGTCAATTCATGCAAGAATTGAGGGAAGACACCTTTTCTGGAAACAAGAATGATGATGCTCATGAGCATGTGGAGCGAGTTTTAGACATCGTCAACTTATTCAACATTCCAGGAGTAACACATGACGCAGTTATGCTATGAGTTTTTCCCATTACACTTACTGGAGCCACAAAAAGGTGGGTGGACAGAATTTCCCCAGGAATCATCGATTCCTGGGATCTCCTTTAGAAGGCTTTTATCCAAAGGTACTGTCCGCCATCCAAAACCACTAAGCAGTTTGAAGAAATCCGTAACTTCAAGCAGGAAGGCGAAGAACATTATACCAGGCATGGGAAAGGTATAACGACCTCCTTTATAAATTCCCAACTAATGACATGAATAATTATCAGAAGGTAAATATCTTCTATAATGGTCTGGGCACCATGAACTGTCAATTACTCGACTCACAGGGGCAAATTCCTGGCATGACACTTGCTCAAACGTTAATGGCAATCCAGACTATGGCTGACCACTCCCAAAAGTGGCATAATGGTTCATCAAGTAGGAACATAGATAGCGGTAATAATAACTCTAAAGGAATCGCTGCTATTGTAAGCAAGTTGGATAGCCTTGATAGGGATATGAAGAAGCTTAAGGAGAACGTGCATGCTATTCAAGTAGAATGTCAAACCTGCGGATGAGCTCATCTTGACAAGGAATGTCCTCTCAACGAGGAAGTAAAAAATATAGAGGAAGTAAAATATGAAGAGTTTGGTAGACCCTTTCGAAACAACAGCAGAAACGATGGTAGATTTAATAGAGGAGTATCAGGATACGACTAGCCATCATCAGGAGAAAGGTGACCAAGCCTAACCGAAATAATCAATAAATATATGGATGAGGCGACTAAGAGACATGCTGAGCAAGACGAATGGTTAAAGAAATTTTACCAAAACATGGAAACCAATCGAGAGGCTCACGACAAGATTATCCAAGGTCTTGAGACAAAGGTAAGAACCTTAACGAATGAGGTTGAAGGACGAAAAAATGGTGGGAAGTTCAAAGAATGCAAGGCAATCTTCTCTAAAGATGGATCACCATTATACACTTCTTTCTATTATTCTCCCAAGGAAATTGGATACTTTTCCGCTCACTTAGGATTTTCTGATAACAAAAGACAAGAAACCAAAAAATCAGGAATGGAGGAGGCTCCAACAACACTTGAGATTACACCTGAGATTAAACAAGTACCTAAAGAGTAAAAGCAAAGTGTAAGCTATTATGTTGAGCTATATGAGCCACCAATCCCATTTCCTCGACGACTAGAGCATCATGCCAAAAAAGCATTGGTTCACGAAACTATAGAGAGCCTAAAGAAAATTAAGATAAACCGTCCTTTCTTAAAAGAAATTAGGAAAATGGACAACTACGTGAAACACATGAAGGACTTGGTGGCAAACAAACCTAGGACCGAGTGAGGAAATTAGAAGGAACCCTAGGTGCTCTGCTCTTCTCTAAAATCAGCTACCCCCTAAGGAACAAGATCCAGGAAGTTTCATTCTCCCTTGTTTCATTGGAAGATTAGATTTTAATAACGCTTTAGCAGATTTAGGAGCTAGCATCAGCGTCATGCCCCTTTCTATGTATAAACGTTTATGCATGGGAAAACTCAAACAAATTAACATGGTGATCAAATGGCTGATAACACCAAATGCACTCCTAAAGGAATAGTAGAAAACTTACTCATAAAAATTAACAAATTCATCTTCCCGGTAGACTTTGTTATTCCTGACATGGTTGAGGACTTTAGGATGCCCATCATTTTAGGAAGACCATTGCTAGCCACTGCACACTCTAAGGTAGATATCTTTAGAAAGACCATTTCTCTAGAAGTAGGAAATGAAAAAGTTATATTCAAAATAAGAAGTAGTTTTAGTACCACAATTTTTTAATCTGTTCATTCAATAAGAAGCAAAACATGCCTGGAGGATGATGATTTAAAAAAATTTGATTATGATTTATTCTTATACGAAATCGAGTCAGGTAAGTTTAACTACTTATTGGCTATCGATCCTGATATTTTACTTATGACATAGATGTCCAAGAGTCTATGAGGAGGTAGTCTATAAGATGACTGAAGAAGAGGACCCATGGAAGATTGAAAAAATGGATGAAGCCAATTTGGAAAGACACTAAGACCTCGCACCTATGGAAAAACCTAAAGTACATTAGTGTAAGGATATCTAGCAAGAAAAATAGTGTATGTGATGGGGAGATTTGCCTAATGAAAAGAAGAAACGTTATTGGGAAAGCATAAATGACAGCAAACGAGAAAATTTAGAATGGGAAGAAATAAGCTTAAATGATTGGATGAAAATAAGGTATGGGAAAGTATGCAAGATGACCAGGGAGAGAATCCTCAAAGATCACTAGAGGGAAAGGTTCGAAGATGAGGAAGATGACATTGAGGAAAACTTAGAAGACTCGGAGGAATGAGGAAAAGATAAAGCAAACGTAATAATAGGGGCTATTCATGATAAATTAAATGATGATTGGTTTAATGGTACAAGTGAAGATGAAGATGACTTGGAAGGAATACTTGACTATCTAGAACCAAGATCATACGATGGACTCATTGACCTAGATAATGAAGCTTATAATAAGAGAAAGTGCAGATTACTTGGATTAACCTATGAAGAACCCCCTCTGAAAAAGTTAAGGTTACTAGATACACCATTGGCCCAGAGGAGATCTACAAAAAAGTGAAGGTGTTAGAAATTGATGAAATAACGTTGCTACAATAAGAGCTAGGTTGATGGAAAAGATGGTCAATAATGGAAGTGGCCAAGCAAAAACGTAGATCGTCTTGAGTCTAACTTAAAGACTCGTTAATAAACAAAAGTGCTTGTCGGGAGACAACCCGTCCCTTATTTTCCGCATTTTAGTTGGTTTGTTTGTTTCTATCTTGATTTGCAGGTTCTCGCAGCTAGGAAATGGAATTCGAGGTTAATTCAACTCGTTTTCATGTGGTAAAAAAGTTTCTGCATGGGCGTAACCACTTTGGTTATGCCGTAACAGATGTATTTACGGCATAACCTCATGTCTGAATTATACCGTAACCTTTCTTAAATCAAATTTCAATATTTTTATAACCACATGATTACGGCGTAACCAAATCCTTGATTACGCCGTAATCCCCTTTTGAAAACCCAAAATTAGTTCAAATTTTTTACAAAACCTTATATAATTAAATGAACTTTTTGGGTATGTTCTTTGGAAACCCTCACGAGACTTCACTCGTACACTTGGGCCACCAAGTGGTTTAAAAGGCTTGTTGCATATGCTAAATGCAATCGTGATTCCTATGAAAGTAAGTTAGGTTTCCCTGTATAATTTTGTTTTGAACATTTAATGCTTTTTATTGTCTAGTGATTTTAGGGGATATGAGTTTGCTCAGGATAGAAGGGTCAAGTAATGATCTTTTTCTATTATTCTCTAAAGATTAGAGCAATGCTCAGGGTAGTCTTTTGTTCTAATTCTACTCTTATTCTATTATTTTCATTTCTTAACTGTACAATAAGGACATTGTACAAACCAAGTGGGGGGATGGGAGTAGAATTACTACTTGACATGTATTTGCCTTTTATATTCTAGTTTTATTTGAAAAATTGAGCCATTTAAAAAAAATTACACGTTGTCTGACTAAACTAGAATAAATCTTTGCCGAGCGTACTATTACCCTTTATTTCAGTTGGCGAGGTTAAGCCTAATGATTCTGTTTTTAGAACTTGGCATGTACATCATTTTGAGACCTAATTGATTAGTTGGAATAGACGGTTCAAGAAGCCAACATACTAGAATTCACCCAAATAACCTATATGTGTGTGTATATATCGACTTGTTACACTGACTTGTCGACCTCCTATGTAAAACCCTTGTTTACACTCAATTTAAGTGCAAGATACCCCTAGATCACCTTGTTAAGCCAATCCTTGTATTTAACCCTTTATGTTAAATGTATCGTTACACCCTTTTGCCTTAGCCAACCATGTAGTCTATATTTTCTTTGTGTTGAAGTACCTAGCTACTTAAGTCCATTGGTTTGAAGAAATGGGTTCGAAAGTTTTGCGCGTTCGTAGAAGACCTATCATTGTTAATCTATAAAGACCCTCAAATATCAGCACTTTCGATAATGTTCATCTTAAGTGGGGGGATATATGGTATGTATCATATGCTGTAGAGGTAATAATTAAAGATATAAGCTGTTAGCCTAAATTATATTAAGTCAAACAAGAATGTCATCAGTCTTATTAAGTCAAACTAGGTCTTGTAATGTAATAGGCTAGTCGGGTATTAACGGGATTGGATTGTAATCTAATCTTATCCGTGTTTAGGGCTTAAAGCCCATGTTAAGCCAAGCTTGACCCATTTAGGAAGCCCATGCGCTAAGTAGAAGGCTAAGGCTATAAAAGGAACCCTCTCCACATATGGAGAGGGTGTTGGTTTCCATTTCTTGTATGTGTAACTCACCAAACTCTCTCTTCTAATCTAATATTCTTTCATTTTCACTTCTCTTTTCTTCTACTTATTTTCGACCCTAGTGGTTATTGGTGCGCTTATTATAGTTGTGTATGGATTACTAGTAGGATATCATGTGGTATCAATCGCCAAAGGGTGTTTAGTGGTTGTTTTGTGGTTAATAAATTCACTAGTTTGATCGATTAGATGTATGGGAATTAGTCGATAGACCACTTTGCAAAAACATCATTAACTTGAAGTGGCTCTAGAAAAACAAATGTGCTGAGGAAAATACTATAATCCGCAACAAATCTCGTCTTGTAGCTAAGGGATATGCTCAAAAGGAAGGAATTGATTTTGAAGAGTCATTTGCACCAGCTGCTCGGTTAGAGGTTGTCCAATTATTCATTGCGTATGCTGCACACAAATCATTTACAGTATAACAGATGGACGTTAAAACAACATTTCTTTACGGTCCTTTGAAGGAAGAAGTATACGTAAACCAGCCAGATGGATTCGTAGACCCATATCATCCTGACAAAGTCTACCATCTCAAGAAAGCATTATATGGACTCAAACAAGCACCAAGAGCGTGGTATGATGAACTCTCCTAAATTCCTAGTATCCAAAGGGATTCTCAAAAGGTTATATTAATCCAACTATGTTCATAACTAAACATGGGGAAGAGATATTGCTTGTGCAAATTTATGTTGATGACATTATTTTTGGTTCTACAAACCCAAAACTTCCAAAAAGGTTTGAAAAACTAATGCACAGCAAATTTGAAATGTCTATGATGGGGGAGCTGAAATTCTTTCTAGAAATTAGATCCACCAAATCCCCTCGGGTATCTTTTATAAACCAAGCTAACTATGCTCAAGAGATACTTAAAAAGCCTGGTGATGACCTCGTGTGATAGCTATAGTTACTCCAATACTATAAAACACCTAATGCAAACTTAAGTGGTACTCCGTCGAACCAAAATGAAATATTGTAAGTATGGTCGGTTGAGTCACCCCATGTACCTAACAGAAAGCAGACCAGATATTGTACATGCAACATGTTATTGTGCTCGCTATCAAGCGAAACCGACTGAGAAACATCTCGTTGTGGTAAAGCGGATCTTTCGGTACCTTAAAGATACCATTAACATGGGTCTCTAGTATCCGAAGGACACCGGTACGAACTAACTTCTTTTTCAGATTATTGATCACGGATGCGGGTTATCCTATACATGAAAAGCACATCTAGTGCATACAATTTCTAGTGGTGGATAAGTTAGGGGGACACTCGTACGTTCAAAAAGCCGGACTAGCACTTCAATGTCTTCTGTAGAAGCCGCGTATGAGTCTTTAACTAGCGTGTCGTGCTAATTTCTAGGTTGAGAACGTCAGCTCACAGATTATGGCTTTCACTTTGATAAAATACCTATGTATTGTGACTCAAAGGCAGCCATAGCCATCTCGTGTAATCCAGTCCAACATTCCCGTACGAAGCACATCGATGTCAGATATCACTTCATAAAGGAACAGGTTGAAAAGGGTATTTTGAATTATTCCTTTGTCGAACTGAATAACCAGTTAGGTTCTGACAATGTTACTAAGACGCATGTCGAAGATAGGTTTAATATCTCGATAAAACGACACGGTATGAGATGTTTGACTCAGAAGAACTGAATGTTTCTGGCCAATGAATCTTTCTGCATTGATCAATCAAACTATCGACTTGTAAAATATTGTTATATTTCTCTCTTTATTTATGATTTATAAATATTTTTTGAAAAAGAAAATACACAAATATAAAACAACAAAAAGAAACTAACAAAAATATAAAATCTATTAAAAACAAAATAATAAAATCAGAAAATTTCAAAAAAATACCAAAAAAGAATCTTTCTCAACATGTCTCTTGAAAACGAATAACATATATGTACCTAGAAATGTTGAATTAACATCGACACGGGCCGAGTAAATGAAGTTCGAGCAAGATTTCCAAATGCTTTTCAAAACATGTCATTTCTAAATTTTCTTTATGACTTATGTACATTTCAGTGCATAAGTCAGACCCGAATGTAAAAGGGGAGTGTACGCTTCAGTGCGCTTACTCTACAAATAGAAGAGAAGTCTTCTATCATGATTTTTAGAAATTGTTAAACACAATTTTTCAAAAAGAACTTTCAATGTCAAATTGTCTATAATATAATTTGTGGTATTTATCAAGAAAAGTGATATATTTGTTTAAAATTGTGAGTTCAACACACCTTCTTCGAATAAGTGAACTCAATTTTAGCCAATCCAAATTCTGAGGGGAAGCTTAAAAAGACAAAGCCATATTTAATTGTGTTTGAGGTTGGTACATCTCATAAATGTCAATTTTATGTATCCAAACACATTTTGTGAAATTAAAATGTGGAAACTTAATGTCAATTAATAATATACATTATTCACTAAGGCAACTCACTCTGTCTTCAACATTTTGTGGTGTTATATCAATTTCTCATTCCAATGTCAAGTTTTAATAAATATTGGTATCCCATTCATATACTGATGAAGGGGAGCTATCAGAAAATGAATTCATGCAATATCGTGTATAATTTTTCTTCATGAATTTTTTCTTCACATTTTAATCAATTGGTATTTATTCAAATACTAAGTGTTTTATTATTTTAAATAAGGGGAGAAAATGTGATTAAAAATAATGATATAAAAGAATGGATCTATATGACCTCTAAGTGCAACTCTTCCTTCATGTGCAAAACAATTTCGAATCTCATGCACATGAGTTTAGGGGAGTATTTCAAAATAACAATAGTTGATAAGATGGTTTTTTATGGATTGATTCTCTATACCCAAACCAAATTTAATCTCATTGACGTCAATGAGAAGTCATAAGGTTGGTTAAGGTAGGTCTAATAATTCCTATGATCCCACCAGAACCGTAGTGATCTACCCAAGGACAATCCAAAGTTAGAAATAGAAGTCCTTAGTATGATGGTGTAGATGATAAGAAAAGGGAAGACGCCGACTAAGATTGAGCTCACATATGAACAAGCAACAACAAGGTGTTTAGTAATGACGTCTTGGTAAAGGCATTGAAGGGGTTAAACAATGAAAATAAATGTATCATAAAGGTGAAAACAAAGCTAGCCCTCCAAACACCTTGGGCAAAAACGTGTTACTACATAATCTAAAAAAATCACAATGATGATTGTTGATAATGAAGAAATCCGTCATGAGACCCAGAGATGCAATGCACAACCTTCCTATCCATTCGATTTCTCTCAAAAGAGAACTTTGTCTCTTTGTCACGTAGATATACCTTTATCTATTGACATCTCACATCGAGATTGTTGATATTGAATAGGTGGCAGTCCTTGATATTGAATAGGTGGCAGTCTGCTCCAGCCTCCGATTACTAAAACCAAAAGTGCACAAATCGAGTCTAGAGCCAGAAGAGATCATAGTATAAATCTCATTAGGACACAATGTCAAAATACACTTGTTGAACACCACAAAGTTCACAAGTTGTAACAAAGAGTCCTACGCATTATCCTTGAGATCTTGCCAGAACATCTGAGTGATACTTAAGTATTCACAGTGAAGATGGAAATCCTGCTTGAGCCAACATCAAACAAGCTCTTGGTAGGTGACTTGCAAGATTCTATATGAATCAAGCTTGTGATAACTGGATATCAATTTTGGTCCAGTAAATGAATTGACGACTTAATCAGAAAGATAGTAACTATCTGATTCACTCTTACCGTGTTGTCTGCTTTGAGACGTTCCGGTAATGAGAACTAGCAAGCATGGTGAATCTAATACATCTGTGTTAGAAGATCCTACGCTTTGAGCTGGAAACCCTGTCAAGGAGATTCTTTGAATCTACCTGATCACAGGTATAGTATTTATACTATAAAACGGGAAACCGGAGGTTAATGCAACCGAACTCAAGATGAATGACAAAGCCAAATTCATCTTTTATTGCTAACTGTTTTATTTCAGGATTAGACGATGGTTATGCAGCCTCATTCTAGTGAAGTCGGATTCATAAACCACATGCTCATACTCAAGCTTTCAAAGTCAATCATTCAACATCAAGATAGTTGATTCTAAACTTCCCCACCATCAAAGAGCCTCAAAGTCAAATAAAGAATCGTCTACTGGGGAAGATTGTTAGACCTATGATCATATATGTCAAACAAGAATGTAACAAGTATGAGCATGTTGGTCAAGAGCATAAGATGGTCAATAAATTCAAATCAAGATGATTCAAGTCAAGGAGATGATGCAAGATTAAAGATCTTAAGAACTCAAAGTCAAAGGATAAAGGCTCAAGATCAAGATCACGAAGCATGAATAAACAAAGCCATTACAAACAAGAAAAGACCAAGACAAGACTAAAGAAGGCAAAGCTCAAACGTCATATCTTCAACATTGGGGAAGATAAACTCAAATCAAGATAACCTCTATCAAGAACGTCAACGTTGGGGAGATCAAAGAAGTCCTCAACATTGGGGGAGATTGTTAGCCTTAATTATATTAAGTCAAACAAGAATGTCATCAGTCTTATTAAGTCAAACTAGATCTTGTAATGTAATAGGCTAGTCGAGTATTAACGGGCTTGGATTGTAATCTAATCTTGTCCGTGTTTAGGGCTCAAAGCCCAAGTTAAGCCAAGCCTGACCCATTTAGAAAGCCCATGTGCCAAGTAGAATGCTAAGGGTATAAAAGGAACCCTCTCCACACATGAAGAGGGTGTTGGTTTCCATTTCTTGTATGTGTAACTCACCAAACTCTCTCTTCTAATATAATATTCTTTCATTTTCACTTCTCTCTCTTCTTCTACTTATTTTCGTCCCTAGTGCTTATTGGTGTGCTTATTATAGTTGTGTATGGATTACTAGTGGGATATCATAAGCCTTTGTAACACACACACACACACACACACACACACATAGATATATATATATATATATATATATATATATATATATATATATATATACCTCGCTTCGGGGGAGATTGCTAGCCTCAAAATATTGAGTCAAACAAGGAAGCTCGGTAACTAATCATGGAAGCTCGGTCTTTTCTTAATTATATGTTGTAATAGGCTAGAAAGGGTAAACAGGCTCGTTTATGTAAGCTAATTGGTCATGTGTAATGGGCTTAAGCCCAACCAAAACCCAAGCCCGACCCGTGTTAGAAAAGCCAAGCGTCCAACTTAAGGAGTCTAGGTATAAGTACCCATCTCTATGTGTGGAGAGGGTGTTGGTTCTCATTTGTATTTCACACACTTATTAGAATTCAACCATTCACATTCTCTCACTAAGTTCTTCCTTCTCTTTTCTTATTTGATTTCGTGTACAAGTGATGAAGTGTAAGTGATTATCGGGGTTCCTACAATTGGTATCAATCTCCTTGGGTGGGTCTAGTGATTATTGTGAGCTTATTCGGACATCTTATAGCTTATCAGATTTAGCTTATTTTCTTAAGATTTCATAAGTTTCAAAGTTTTTGGGCTCTTGATTTATTAAACATGTTAGGCTGACTAAGCAAATATCAAAACTATTTCAAACTTGTTTAATAAACAATCATTTTAAAGTATGATTTCATAAAAGTGAAAGTTTGATAGTATTGCACTATTATTGGATGTTGCGCTTCATTAACTAAATGGATTAATTCTAGTCTATCTCTCGGCTTGTCTGTTCTTGCTTTCTTTCTTCAAAAAGTCTATTTTTTTCTTCTAGTTTTATGGCTTATTGGTTTAACTTTGAGAAAAGGTTACGTCTTTGGTTTTAAGCTTTTTCTCAGACACAAAAAGCTATAAACTTTTACTTCCAACTTTAAGTAGCTTATTTGTAGTCCTTATTGTAGCCTATTTGTTAGCTTATTCTCGAAGCTTATTCTGGTTATCTTAACAGCTTATTACAAGCTTATTTGTACCAACTCTTTTGTGGCTTATTCTTGTGGTAAAGTAGCTTATAGTCGAGCTTATTTGAGCTTCTGGAGTAGTCCACGATTTGTAACAAGACGAGAAAGGAAGGACAACAGTTTTGTTTAAATGCTAAAAAGATAAAAAAATGATAGTACGACAGTGGTTTGTTATTTTATTTAGGCATCGGTTTGCTAATATTTGGCCACGGCGGTTTGATCAAACCTCTGCCGTATCGGTTTATAACAGGTTCTAGCGGTTTATACTTATCAACGGTTTACTAAAACAAAACTTTGGCGGTTTATTTTCTCGGCAGCGATTTGGTACTCACAGCGGTTTGTTTTATTTATTAGCTAGCGATTTGCTTGAATTTCCTATCCGCGGTTTGGCATAAGTGGCAGCGGTTTACGTTTTGTAACAAGGGAACTAAAGAGGTCACGGTTTAATACATCATGTAACATGAAACTCAGCCAAAATTTAATCATTTCTACAAAACATGCATTAAGAACAAGTCTTATAAAAGATTTAAGCTTAAACGATTAATTTTCGAGTTGATTCGGGTTTTTTGGGTTTCGACTTCAGTTGTTCGCGGGTCTTCTAACTTATATTATTACGATCGCGGTCCTTCAACGATCATCGTAGTAAATTTGGTTTTTATCGACGATAACCGTATGACTCCGCGAGATGCAATAAATATTCTGTTACATTTTATAAAATGTTGAACGAAGAAGAAAGGTTACTGTAGGGCGGGATGTGTTTTTGATTAAAGTACTTTCACAATTTGCAACTTTGGTCCTTGGTCTCTAATATAATTTCACAGTTCGTCCTTGGTTTGTTTATTAACCCTCAAAGTTCAAATTGCTTTACACCATTATTCCTCAGAACCTATTATTCAGTCGTTAGCCCTCCAAAGTGAATCGTTATTGCACCATTAGTCCCTACAACTTTAATTAACAACCGTTAAGCACTCTTCTTGGATTTCAATTGCACCGTTAGTCCTTGATTATGTTTTAATCAACCGTTAATCATTTTAAGTTGAATGTGTAGTAAACGTTCATCTTTTTAGCTCATCAATCATTAACAAAAGTTCAAGTTCTTCAACAACAACAACGATTTCACTCACAACAAATCCCAACAATTCATCATTCTTTCACGGTTTCTTCTTGATTTAGTAAAATCTCGTAAAAGATTATTCTTTTCTCGGTTTAAGTTATAGAATTGTAAAATCCCGTGAACTCAAACAACAACAATCACTTTACCTACTTAAGATCCTATAAATCATTTTCACTTCACAATTCACATTAAATGGAAACGAAAGATACTTTATTTTCGTGTTCGGATTTAGATGAACAAGAGATACAACAACTGCAAAAACAAGCAAAGATTTTAAAAGAAAAATCCTTGAACAAATTGAATGCACTCCAAATAACAATTCAACATCTCTCAAGTTCCAACGAGTTTAGAGATGCTTTTCAACGACTCTTTGAGGCAGACGAAAGAACTTTCAAGTCTGTGTTATCTCGAAACATGCAAAATTTAGAAATGCAACTCAACAAAGAAACACTTTATGAGAAGGATTCCAATTCTAATCTAAGTGTGATCAAAGTGCAGTTTCACCAGTTCATACATTCAAAAGTATTAGAGCCTTCCAATTATAATTCATATGATCTGGAAATACGACGAGACTTCAAAGACTTCCCTCAAATGGAACCTCAAACCTTCAAGGATGCAATAATTCAAAACATGGACTCCATTGAGCAATGTATTGTTGAAAGAGCATGTCATGAACAAGAGCTTCAGAATAGGTTGAAAAGGTTGAGTAACAAAAAGTTGCAGATTCAAGAGTGCAAGATTCAAGAGGTTAAAGCATCAAATGCTAGTTCAGGAAAAAAAGATAGCAGTGGGATTGTATCAGACAAAGGGAATGATCAAGGTTTAGAGAATCAAGGCAACACATCAAGAGATGAAAGCAGCAAGTCAAGGAATGATAGCAATGATAAAACACATAATCACAGCAACTAAAACATTTAAACTCATAGCATCATTATCACCCCTAGAAAACATAAGAAAAAGGGGCTATGTAACTCACCTGATGCTTAGCTTCCCAAAAGATTCCAACAAAATCTTCACAAACACTTCACGGACAATATAAACAATTAAGCACACAATAAGCTACCATCAATTAGGTATTCAACCCAATATGATGTAACCTCAACTATGATGGATATCTAAGCTATCTACCATAGTTCTATACTTGTTTTAAACCTTTTCTAACTCTTATATACATCATTTACAATTCAA
>BQNB010088158.1:2010-24754 GCA_026074375.1 Tanacetum coccineum | reverse complement strand
AAAGACACGTGTCTTTATTGAATGACATTTCTAGGTCCGTAAATATTATCGATTTTCAGAAGACAGGTCTTGAAAAATATTTTTGGTATTTTCAATTTTTTGATTTTTATGGTTTTTGTAGGTTTTATATTTTTGTATTTTTCTTTTTGGTTTTAATTATTTAAAAATGTACATAAGATACATGAAGACTATTTTTTTACTCGTCCGTTTCTTCTTGAAGACGTTTGAGAGTTTTTGGAGACATACTCTTCATTCTGAACCGCGGGAGTAGAAATTCGAACCGCTCTCTTGGTAATGCCTTTGTGAATATGTCCGCAAGTTGATAGTCCGTCATCACAAAGTAAATTTTAACCACTTTGTTCTCCACTTGCTCTCTTATGAAATGGTGACATATGTCGATGTGCTTTGGCCGAGAGTGCTGGACATTATTGTAGCAGAGAGCAATAACACTTTTATTATCATAATACAGAGGTATATTATTGAATGCAAAGCCGTAGTCTGTTAGATGCGATCGCATCCAAAGGATTTAAGCACAACATCCTGACATGGCAATGTATTCAGCCTCTGTTGTTGAGATAGCAGTGCTTTTCTGCTTCTTCGATGACCAACTCACTAATTTATCTCCAAGAAACTTAGCACTTCTTGACGTACGTCTACGGGTATCTTGACAACCTGCATGGTCAGCGTCTACATAGGCCGTTAGTGCCATAGTGGTGTCTTTCAGATACCAAAGACCCATGTTAATGGTTCTTCAGAGGTACAGAAAGACTCGCTTAATTGCTTCAAGGTGCTTTTTAGTAGGCGAAGCCTGATACCTAGCACACATGTACACATCGAATCCATGGTCTGGTCTACCGGCAGTAAAGTACATTAGGGAGCCGACCATACTTCTGAACTGAGTCTGGTCAACTAGAATCCCTAGTGGGTCCTCATCCAGTTTTGATCGATCTACCATTGGTGTATCTACAGCTTCACAAGAATCCATTTCATATTTCTTTAAAATTTCAAGAGCATATTTTGATTGGTTAATAAAGATGCCTTCGGGTCTTTGAGAAACTTGTAATCCTAAGAAAAATAAAATTTGTCCCATCATTGACATCTGAAATTTTGAACTCATCTCTTTTGAAAATATGTCACAAGCTTTAGGATCAGTCGAGGCAAATATAATATCATCTACATAAATTTAAACAAGAAGAATATGTTTGCCTGTTTTTTGAGTGAATAACGTCAGATCAACTACACCCTTGGAGAACTTGTTGTCCAGAAGAAACCTTGACAATGTGTCATACCACGCCTGAGGAGCCTGCTTTAAGCCATAAAGAGTCTTCTTCAGACGATAGACGCGTGCAGGGTGATCTGAATCTACGAATCCCTCTGGTTAACTGACATAGACTTCTTCTTTTAGCTCGCCATTCAGAAATGCAGTCTTGACATCCATCTGGTAGATGGTCATTGATGTGTCGTTGTATAGGTGTTATTTATGATTATCAGGTTTTACATTTATATTTAGCCGACTAACCTAAAGACAACACTTTAACGGGCAGAGTACCCGGTCAAGATGTAGCTTCGCGATAAGTAGGGTGTCGAACACTAAGAGCGAGAGTTAACCTATTATTCTACCAGTATTTTATTCTATCTAGATTAGTTCTAATTACTGGTTAAACCTATGCTATACATATTTACTAGAGGTAAAAGGAGGGTTTTCAGCCTGAGAGACTGGCACAGGTTTATGGTGACAAATATCAATTCTAAGCACAATACACAATAAAGCAAATAAATACAAGACAAAAGAGCGGTACGAGCCAAATAATAGAAAACTGTATTAACCATGTTAAATCCAATTAAATAATGGTTTGATTAATTAGTGCAATAGCTGCTTATCTCGAGGCGGCATATCATTCTTAAGACTTAGGCGGTACTTCTTCCTAAGACCTAGACACGAACAATCCTGTCACGATTAACGCATCCGCATAAAGCATCCTATAGTTTAATTATAATCTACCATAGGGAACTAAAGCAGTAGTGATCTTGTTAATACCCTAGCCTATCAGGACTTTACCCACTTACTGCTTGATGTTGTTTTATACGCCGGTAGTCCACCACCAAAATCAATACCAATTAATGAACAATACTGGTTGAACAATTATCGGGTTACCTGCCGGTCAACTAAGCTCATAATCAAAGAGTAATGATAAGGTGTCATTTGTGATCCTATTGGTCCGGGCATATAGGACACAACATGGAGAGCTATCCCGGCATCTAAGTTACTGGTTAGGTCTCCCTAGACCCAGTTGAATGATAGGTTGCATGTACAAGCACACAAACAAGTATAAGGTGATAAACATAATTAAACAACAATGATAAATTAAGCAAAGCCGGATTAAATCAAACCAAATATTATAATCTTCATTAACATGGCTAATACCCGAGGGTATTAGCCCACAATCATTGTCATTATTACAAACGTGATCAAACAATTAAAAATCGAATGATTAAGAAAATAAAAATTACACGATGTCTTCTATGGAATTAGGAGTAGTGCTTGACCTTGGTTGCTCTTCTTGGCTTGAGAAATTCAACTTTAGTTGTATACTATACAGAGAATGTGATATTGCACACTAAAACTCGTTTTTAAGTCTTGTATTCATAGTGTCTAAAATACGCCTGGATACGCCGTATGGGGATAAGTGGATACAGCGTATAGGGGTTAATTTCATTGGAGTCCGAGATAAGATTAAATCAATTAAGATAATTACCATCAATCATATTAAATGCGTATCTTTGACTGATGAACAGCTGTGCATACGGCGTATTGGTTGTAGTGCATACGCCGGATCGGGAATTGATCATTACGCGATGAGCTGTCGCTGATACGCCGTATCTTCATTGCTGGATACGGCGTATAGGTGCAAAAAATAGTATTCTTCAAATGTCTTCATTTAAGCTCTAGAATTGCGCCTTTTTGCTTCTTCTTCACAAGTGACTCCATAATTACTACAATAATAAACTTTAAGCAATTAAGTACCAATATCTTGCAATAATTATGTAAAAGTGAGTAAAATACGTGGGATAAATGATAGTAAAGTATGACATTATTTGATGATATCAATTGTTTTGTTTAGATTTATTGCAAGATTAAGTAAAGGAATTGGAATTTGCTTTGCATCAGGTGAGTTTTACAGTCCTACTTTTTACATATATTTTGAGATGGAAATGATGCAAAACTGTTTTTGAATTATGAACCATGATATGTGTTTTTAAGTGTCAAACTATATGATTGCTATATACTATTGCTATGTGATATGAATTATGGTAAGGCATGTGTATGTGAGGATGACATGACCTTGTGTGAGACCTGAACGGACTTAGCTAGTCAAGTGGGTCAGTCTTGCGCGGAGATATTGTGGGACGGAGGGGTACGATTCACCCCAGATATATGTGAATTTATTCTGTGATAGAATAGCCAAGCATATATGTTCGTAAATGTTGTTTCTGTTGATCGCGGTGTCATAAGTGAGTCTTAAACCTGTAACTCTCACCAACAATTATGTTGATGTTTTTAGCATCATTTTTAGGTGAGCAAAATGTGTAAAGAGTTAGGAAGAGGAGTTAGCTGGACCATAGGCTTGTATGCGGAGTCTATGATTTATCTGTTTTTATATGTTTTTTCAATTGAACTTGTCATGTTTTGTTCTTCATGCATTATATGTTGGATTTTTGTTTTGGGCGTTGTCATAACACGCTTTGGATCTGGAAGTTTATTGAAATTCATTTTTAGTTTTCTCTATTTTGATGTCTTGTGTTGTGATGATGCCTATTGATCATGCCTTGGGATTCCGCCTTGGCGGGGTGTGACATACGTGTGGTCTTTGTCGCCTATTCTGGAACATTGGTATCAGTAATAAATTATATAAGAGTGTACTAGTAGTGTATATAATTTTAGAACTTGCTTTAGTCATGCATCCTGAGACTGCGTACTAAGTATTATGAATTGCTAAATGTTAAGAGGCACTAGGATTAACCCATGTTTAAAACCTGTAATTATTACTATGGTCACCTCGACTATATAACTATCCACACACCCATGCTTCGCAGTCATTTTTAGTGCAAGACTCCCCTAGTGAAACCCTCTGAGCCTATCTATTTCGCGGTTCTTGTTATTTTCCGGTGGATCCCGAACTGTTAATGAAGAGCATTGTTAAACCCTAAAACCAATAGTTACCCCAGAAACCTTAGCCTACCTTGTATGTACTCGCTTTTAGTACATCGTTGTTTTAACCCAAGTTAATTATTTGAGTACACGGTTGCTAAGTCCTTATCCTTGTATATACTATTGTTGGACGATTAGGATTCATGGTAGTATTTATTTCACAAAAGATTGGGGAAGAAAAGTTAAGTCAATACCCCCATATGTTTGTAAAATAGTCTTCATGTTATGTTGATCCAACTCAATTCGGGTCATAGATTAATTTATTTATCGAGTATGTAAAAGTTCAAGTATATGGGTGTATCTATAAACCCCCACGATGTATTATATGTTTAAGCAATGGCAGGGCAAAAGTGTACGGAAAAAAAATATAGAAAAAATATGAAAAAAGAAAAAAAAAGAAAAAAAATCAAAAAAATCAAAAAAAGTACAAAAAATATACGTGCTGCCATTTGCTTAGTTTATGTGTATGTTCACCTTAGAGTCAAGAAAAAAATAAGCTCCATACAAACCAACTAATCTCGTAATATGTCACAAATAATCGTCAAACCCTTTTGTGAACAAGAAGTCAGAAAATCCTTCTATGGTATTAGGATTTTTTTTATGTATCTAATATGTTCTAACGCATATTTGTTTTTCTTTTTATGTATGCTTGTGTGTAGTTTACACACATTGTCTAAATGAAATGAAGTATCTTTTGCTTTGAGTTTGATTGCACTTGTCAATTTTTCTTGCCTTTTTGCTAATGTTAGAAATAATTTGTCTGTTCTAATGTTTTTGTAGCCCATAAATCATAGCTCGATTCCTTGGTGCCCGCGAACGAGGGGGAGAAACCACATCAAGTGGTGAGCATTGTATTCTGTTGATTTTATAGCCAATCTCGACGTTGACTTTTTGATTCTACAAAAAGGGAGAGAAATAGAAATAAAACTCACTAAATACTTGTTTAAAAATAATTTTACATTTAATGAGTTTAGATTTTATAATCATCAAAAAGGGGGAGATTGTTGATAGAAATATTGCTAAAATATTTTAATTTTTTCACATCTTTATGTTTTGATAATCACAATGTATAAATGTTCAATGTAAAATTAAAAAAACAAGTAATTAGTAGTAAATTTTTATTTTGAAAATTATACTCACTTAAAGGGTATGAAATAAATAATTGCTTAACGCATTTTTTATGATCAAAGGAATTTTTATTCAAACTCTACTTCTTTTATAAAATATTGTAAACATTTTTATAATATTACAAAATACATTTTCTACAATTAAAAGAAATGTTTATTTCAAAATAAAATTTATAATTCAAATTTTAGGACCTAAAAACGGCTAGAAAGTTCCAGAAAATTCCCCCTACACAAAAGAACAAACTGGGGAGCACCCAGTCTAGTAAATACACGGGCAACCCCCTTATCTTTAAGGGGACCGCCCACCTATTTAAAGGGACCGCCCATAGGTAGACGCTCCTCCATAATGTCTATAATTACTAGATATTTCCCCTCGATTTTCTTACCTTTTGCACTCATTCTTTCTGATAAAAAACAGGTCACACCACATTATTAAAATCCTTTGATCATTTAAGCATAATGCTTTGTTTCCAAGTGAATCCCAAGCTTAATCCTCAAGTGCAAGAGGAAGAATTCTTTTCCTCATCAAGTGAGACAGTATACACATCAAGTGTGTTTTACATTCTTGTTGCATCCATATCAAAACTTGTAAAATACATGTGCTAAATCTTGTAATAGTGTTTTGTTGTTTGATCTTGGTGATTGTTGTAAGTATTGTTGGATCTTGGTGATCTTTCCTAGTAGTGTTAGTTAGGTGTGATTATAGTAGTGGCTTGGTGAAGTAGTGGTGTGAAGAAAACTAAGGTGTGAAGAAGTTGTGTAGTCGTGATCAAGTCGTGAAGCAAAGTTGTGTAGTGAAGTTGTGAAGTTGTGGTAGATTGGTTCTAGCTAAGATTAGAACTCGACATCTAGCTTAGTGTCGGAAATCAAGATAAGCGAAAGTTGTGTAAGGTTTTCTCCACCATAGGGTGCTGTTGACATAGTGAAGGAAAACTCTCGAGTAGGTGCTCGAGGAGTGGTGTTAGGGCGAAGATGTGCTTTTTTGTTGCCAAACCACTATAAATCATTATTTTTTGGTTTGATTGTTCTTACTGCTTATCTCTTGTCTTAATTTTTTTCTCTTGCTATCTAATTAATTGTTTAGGATAAGTTATATTGTTCATATTATGCAAGTGTTGATTCAACAATAAGTTATCAAATTAAATTCACATTTATCTTCGGGGTGGATCGTAACCTCCGTCCCCTCAACTGTCTTCGGCTTAAGGCGAAGAATGGACCCACTTGACTAGTAATAAGGTCTTGTTGGGTCCTCACACCATAGGTCATGTCATCCAACATACACGTGCCTCTTACCAACAATTATATCGCATAGCTTAACACATAGCAATATATAGTTTGACATCTTAAAAAACACAATATCAAGTTATAATTTAAAAAAAAAGTTTCGCCATATTTCAATCCAAAATATAAGTAAAAGTAGGGACTGTTTAATAACTTCAACTGATTGCCAAAGCAATAATTCCAAATTCCTTCACTTAATTCTTGCAATGAATCTAAACAAAACAATACAAAATTCTTGTTACCATCGAGTAGGTCCACAATCCAAGTCGTTTGTAACAATCACAATGATGGATATCTATATCCTATTCATTGATTTCAACTCTTCTATATACTCCTTCTACTTGCTATAACTAAGTTACACTTTACAAACTTTGCTTCTTTACTTTCTGCATTTTTATTCAGTTTTTATAGCTCACCAAAGATTGACTCTAAATAAAATACTTAAACACTAATTGTGTTATTGTCCTTACATCCCAATAGATCCCTATTTAGTTGTGAGCCTTCTAAGATTTTTGGATAAAATTATAGTGAGTGTAACATTTTTTAAAAATTCGTCATACACCAAATACACCCAGATTCGGATCTGAACGCACACCAAAAAGTTTGACTTCATTAGACAACACTTAAACAATGAATTAGCCTTAGCCTTTTGAACTGAAGTTAATAGACACATGAAATATGATCTCTGTGTTCTGCGTATACACTTATTCGAATTTTTAAATTGGGTTTTTACTCCTCGTAATTGACCTAAATCTGACCCGTATTTATGTTTTAACAACTTTTCTTGCAAAAATAATTTAAATAACTTCGGCCTCCAAATCCGCTCAGGAGGCGGACTTTTTGAAAGTTAGACTCTCCTGAATCTTTACAAATACCTTAAGAAAATAAATGTTTCATTAACCATCACGGAATATATTCGTTTCAACAATTCAGACCTAAATTCTTGAAAACACTAATTCATGATTTTATAAACGAAATCTCGAGCCCTAAACTCTAACAAGAATTTATAAACGAACCCTAACGATCTAAGATGTATCTAAACTAATTTAATTATAGAAAACTTAATCAAATATATATAACTCCATTATCCCATACTTAATGATCGTTACGTTAAATAAAATCAATTAAATTAAAAAAGGATTTAGAAAACAATACCTTAACTCTTGAAAATCAAAACCTTAAAAACTTTTTTGGGGGTTCCTTGTTTTTGTAAGGTGATTTTACTCGAGTATACGGATGACGATTTTGGGTTGTAGGTGGGGGAGAGAAAAAGTGATTTTTGATTAAGTTATGATTTGTATTTATAGTGTAAAAGATAATTACCAAATACCAAATTGTAATCTAACTAGGATTAATTTCCCTTTTTTTCTTTTATTCGGCCTTACTATACAAACAGTATTTACATATATAATATACTTTATATATACTTATATATATATATATATAATCCGTGTGTGTTAACATTAGATTTCACTAATAAAAGACGATCCGGAGGTCGGGTAAAGTGATAAAGATGAATAGCCATTTTATTAGAGAGAAAAATAAAAGAGATGGGAAGAGTGTGTATGTTAGAGAGAGAACACACACACACACTTTACAAAAGTAAGCTTCACCCCTCCATGGAAGTATGGAGGAGGTATTTATAGTCCAAACACACCTAAACTATACTAAAAAGTCTAATCTAGTCCTTGTGTGCTTGACTATTTAATAAACTAAATGTAATTCCGTGTTTGTCACCATTTTAAGCTCACAATATATTTATATATATATGTTATTATATGTATATATTATGTATATACTTACTTATTTATTATACATTTACTTTAATTCTAAGTAAAATTTTAATTATTTTGCTAAACCTTGAACTTTCTAACTAGTTTTCAAACTAACCTTCGATTCTAACTATTTCTAAAAATAGAAAGCACTCTTAAATCTATAAAATACTAAACTAATATATATATATGAATTTACATATTACATTGTAGTTTACATAGAATATTAGTAAGGACATTTGAAACATACACAAAGCTTTCAAATGATCATATCATTTTCCACAAGTACAATGATTCATCACTCATTACTTCCATTCATACACATATAAAAACATAAACACATAATGACAACATAAACTGAATTATACAGGCTCTTAACTAACCTGCTAAAAATCTCAGTGTCACAATATCCCCTCATTTAGGAAATCTCGTCCTGAGATTTAACCATTAGTCTCGACATTAGCATTCTCAAACAACTGGGGATACTTAGCCTTCATATGATCCTCACGTTCCCAGGTAAACTCTGGTCCACGCTTGGAATTCCATCGCACTTTCACAATAGGTATTTTACTACGCTTAAGAGTTTTGACCTCACGGTCCATAATCTCTAAAGGCTCTTCTATAAAACGTAAGGTCTTATCTACCTTAATCTCATCCAACGGCACATGCAAATTTGCATCAGCTAAATTACTTTTTAAGATTTGACACATGAAAAGTGTCATCACACTACTCAATTCTTCACGTAATCTAACCTATATGCCCCCTCCTAGGACATCCTCACGGGACTCGAAAGGTCTACAAATCTTGAGCTATACTTTCCTTCTTTCTAAACCGCAATACACCTTTTCCAAGGTGAGATTTCACACATTTCATGATCACCAACTTGAAACTCTAAAGGTTTCCTTCTTATTATCTGCATAGCTCTTCTAAACGATCTCTAGAGCTTTAAGCTATCTCTATCACATCATTTATCAGTTGTTTTTTTGCATCCTACTGCCGGTCATTAATCCGCTATCTCCTATCTCAGCCCACAATACCGGCGACCTACACTTCCTTCTATACAACGCCTCAAAAGGAGCATAACGAATGCTTAAATGATAGTTTTTGTTATAGGTAAATTCAGCCAATGGCATTTGAATATATCCAACTTCCACCAAAATCAATTCACAACATGCTTCAGCATTATTCTCTAACGTTTGTATTGTACCTCGTTTGCCATCCGTCTGAGGATGATAAGCCGTACTCATATCTAAACGCGTTCCCAACGCTTTTTGCATCGTTTGCCAAAACCTTGACGTAAAACGTCCATCCCTATCAGAAATAATCAATGTTGGTACACCATGTCGTGCAACAATCTCATCGATGTACAACCTTGCTAGCTTTTCCATACTATAATCCTCTCGTATGCACAAAAAAAATACGTCGATTTGGTCAACCTATCAACTCTTGTCCAAATCGCATCAGAAACTACTTGATCTTGGCAAACATTTGTTATAAAGTCCATAGCTATTTTATCCTATTCCACTAGGTATCTCCATGTTGGTTGCAATAAATCTAACGGTCTTTGTGCTCAGCCTTCACCTTTGTGCCATGTCAAACACTTGACTAAACATAAAATAGCAATTCCTTTTTCTTACCCGGGGCCACCAATAATGTCCGAAAATATAGTAATCTTGGCCGCTCGGATGCACAGCAGTACATGTCTTCTGTGCTTCTTCCGATCTTGGTTCTTACAACGCCCACTAATGGAAACCATATACGATTCTTATAGTGTATGCTTCCATTTCTCTCTCTTGTACATTTGTTGGTCCGTACCATTCAATCCTTCAGTACTATCACATTTTCAATCACTTAAATGCTTCATCCTTGAGCTGCATTATATATCAGTCCTCTTATCTCTCGGAATGTTTTGTCACCGGCAAAAAATCGCTCGCACTCGTCAAGGCTTCACTCTCTCTTTTCTACTTAAAGCATCAGTCTACTACATTTGCTTTACCAGGATGGTACTTAATCTCACATTCATAATCACTAAACAGCTCTAACCATCTCCTTTGACGCATATTCAACTCCTTCTGATCGAATATGTGTTAAAGGCTCTTATGATCTGTATAGATAACACTCTTTGTTCCATACAAATAATGCCTACAAATCTTTAGCGCAAACACACGAGCTAAACTCTAAGTCGTGAGTCGTGATATTTCTCTCTCGTGGTCTCTTCATATTGTCTTTGATGCATGTGGCGATTACATTATCCCTTTGCATAAGAAACAAATCCTAATCCTTGGTTTGGACTCATCACAAATAAACCACAAATCTTCTACTCCATCGGTAACGACACATATTGGTGTATTATACAAATTCCTTCAAGTTTGAATGCTTCCTCCTGCACTCTCAGCTGATGATAACCTAGATCGAAGGTCTATTCTTAGAGAAGTAGGCGTCTTGATGTTGTTCAACAAATCGTCGATCTCTAGGAGTAGATTACGATTCTTGATAGTCAACTTGTTCAGTTCAGATAGTCTATGACATGTGAAAACGAATCCTTCCTTCTCTTGAAACGAATAACGCTCCCCATGGTGAGTGACTTGGCTGAATAAATCCCTTGTCTTGCAACTCTTGAAGTTGCTCCGACAGTTCTTGCATCTCCGATGGCGCTGCAGTCGATACGGCGACTTTTACTTATGGCGTCGCTCCAAGAATCAAATCTATACGAACTCTACTTGTCGTTGTGGCGGGTCATCATGAGAGGTCATCCAAAAATCTTCCTCGAAATCACATACGATAGGAATATAGCCTTAAACGTGGTTCATTCGCCTTTATGCTAATCTAACGTCTTTTGTCTTCTCTGATATTTAGTCTATCCTGGAACACAAAGTACATTACCTTCTTCTACAGGTATCCTAAACTATTATTCGCGTGACACATGTTCACAGCTTTTGGTTCGACAACCATCCATTCCTACAATCACATTAAAAACTTCCTTGTCCTAAATGGTATCAAGTCTATAGGAAATATGAATCTCCTAGCTCTGGTCTACAGCCTCGGAAATTTCTATCATCTTCTTCTTTCTTACCATTAGTCTATTCTATCACTATACCAGCTGGCAATACTAGGTTTCTCATTTATTAAGGGGCGTAAATTTCGTAGATATAAAACTAAAAATCACACCATAATGAAAAGCACCATAGCGTATAGATTATTTAAGGAATACGTACCCGTCACTACGTTAGGATCCTGAAGAGCATCAATAGCATTCACATTGAAAGCCCTTCCTCTAGCTCGGTTCTCATTGCCTCAGGTGTTCCTATTCCCTTCTACGCTAGCCTGATTTCTGATTGTTACGTCCTCCGGTTCCTACTTGCGACAATTCTAGACTTAAGTGATCCAAACTTCCTACTCATACAGCTCTCTGCCTGATCTCGTGGCCTAACTATCGTATCCGGTTACATGACTAACCACCTGGGGTGTTCTACAGTTCTGGCCATGAGGACCCATGCATTTGGAATTGTAGCATTATATGCATGGTCCTTTTCAGAATGAAAACCCATACTCCTAACGCCTCTTTTTTTGGAAAAATTTCCTTTTTTCTCTTCTTGGAGGAACTGTTTGCTATCAAAAACCTCGTCCAACTTTAGCTTTTCTTTTCGTCGTTTCCAACACTTTCTGACTTACTCGCCTCTCCAATTTCTATCCTTTTTCACCAGCCTTAGACAAAATGATACACTGCGGGATAGCTCGTAAACTCAAAATGCCCATATCGTGTTCTAAACGCGGTCTTCGAGATATCATCATCATGCACTCTCAGCTGATGATAACCATATCAAAGGTCTATCTTAGAGAAGTAGCGCGCTCCTTGAAGTTGGTTAAACAAATCGTCAATCCCAGGGAGCGGATAACGATTCTTGATGGTCAACTTATTCAGTTCACGATAGTCTATGCACATGCGTAACGATCCATCTTTCTTCTTGACAAACAAAACTGGCACTCCCCAAGGTGAGTGACTTGGCCTAATAAATCCCTTGTCTTACAACTCTTGAAGTTGCTCCGACAGTTCTTGCATCTCCAAAGGAGCTAGTCGATATGGCGACTTTGCTACGGGCGTCGCTCCAGGAATCAAATCTATATGAAACTCTATTTGTCGTTGTGGCAGAAACCCTGACAGGTCATTCAGAAATACGTCCTCAAAATCACATACGATTGGAATATCCCTTAACGTTGGTTCATTCGCCTTTGTGCTCATTACGTTCTCCTTGAACACAGAGTACCTTACCTTCTTCTACAGGTATCCTAACTATCTTCTCGTGACACACGATCACAGCCTTTTGGTTTGACAACCAATCCATTCCTACTATCACATCAAAACTTCCTTGTCCTAATGGTATCAAGTCTATAGGGAATATAGAATCTCCTAGCTCTAGTCTACAACCACGAAAAATTCTATCAACTTCTTCCTTCTTACCATTAGCTACTTCTATCACATACCCATGATATTACATTTCTCACAATACTATATACGTACAAGCATAATCAATCAATATGTGTCAACACCAATTACATGTAATCATACTTGTAAGTCCATTTGTGTTGTGGCGCATGTATAATTATGTTGTACACCATAATTATAGATGCCCCCTTTCACGCGTGTACTCGCTCCTATGAAAACACTTCTTGAAATCAACACATCATGCAACACATAACACATTTAATAAGGCACATAGCACACAAGATAAATCCTAAAACCACTTCTCATTAATAATAATCGTAATCGAAAATAACATTTCCTAACATGGTTCAAACGATAGAAAGAAACACTAAACACCCTAAATCAAATCGATTGCAGGAGTAGTCGGGTCGAGGTCGAACTCAGCTCCCACCAATGTCTTCTATCATCAAGCTCATGGGTTGATTACTAGTTGTAGACTCAAGGTCTAAATCGTTAGCATCATCAATCAACCAACCATTCATATTGCCTTCTTATAGAGGTAATGGGTAAGGTGCAAACTTGTTCCTTTGGTCTTCCATTTGGAGTTGTGGATGATCCACGAATCCATATTTATTGTAAGGAGGGTACTTACTCAGCTCTTCTTCTTTTTCATCCGAGGTGTGGTATTCTTGGAACCTAGAAACATTCCCTTCCTTGTCTATCCTTCTTCTCCGAATCACTCCAATCGTTTGGTCACCTACTTTCTTCATAGTCATACTCTCTTCCACTTTACACGGATATAAGTCAATGGGTATACGGCACTTATGGTTTGTACGCCATATCTTACAGCCAGAAATTGGGTCGATATAACACTTAATTCCAGTTGAACCCATGATTCTCCAACAAAACTTACGCTTTGAGGGAGACATAACTCTATAAATAAGGAAGAGTATAAGCTCCATCAGATACTTGGCGATGAAGAAAATAAATACTAGCATATATGTATATATATATATATTCTTACTACAAAAATAGTAAACGAATAGGCAATTGGAACTTCAAAATATATACCTAAAATATATTATACATACGTACACACAAGCACATAGTTCCTAAATGCATCTATATGAAGGTTCCTAGTTATAGTCTAGGCCAATCCACCTAGTTCTCTATAACCTTGACTCTGAATACCAATCTATCACACCCCGCCAAGGCGGAATCGCAAGGCATGATCAATAGGCATTGGTATGTGCTTAATTACACATACCTTTTTCCATTAAAAACAGACTTAAATGACCAAAAACAGACAAAAATTGCCAAATATATGTTTGTTTTGCATTTGTATTGTGCAGGAAACGGATATTCACAAAAGTACAAAAAACAAAGCCAAAAACAACAAAACTGAGCACGGAATGGAAAAGTGTGAAAAGACGAAGCCAAATCGAAGCCAAAAAGTCAACCAAGTCAAAAAGTCAATAGAAAAGTCAAACAGTCTTAGTCAAAGTCAACCCCGTAAAGTAAGTAAAGAAAATACAACTTGAGGGACCAAATTTGCCAAATCAAAAAGTTGTATATTGAGGATAAGAACTACAAGGACTAAAGTTGCAATTTCATGAAAATACAACTTGAGGGGGGCAAAACTGCCAACCCCTTTAAGTTGTATCACACAAGGACTGACTTTGCAAAAAGACAATACACTTCCAAGGGGTAAAGCTGCCAAGTTATGAAAGTTATATAACCACTAGGACTTAGCTTGCAAAACCACTTATAACTTTGGGGGACCAATTCTGTCAACTAACCAAATAATTTCCCTGTTTCTTATTTAACCAAATTTCCCACCAAAAAGCCCCAAGCAAGTCACGGGCTTTCTTCCCCACATATACCCTGCAAATCCCAATTTACCTTGTGGGTAAAGACTTCACCCTCAACCCACTAACTCCCCCAGCTATAAAATTGCCAACTTGGCAATCCCACCACTCCCCAAGCTTACTTCGACGGCTGTGATGAGCAATAAAGAAACACGAGAAGATTAAAGGGCCAAGATTAACTTTGTTGAATCCCTCACACAACAAAAACAACCCATAATGCTCTCACAAGAAAAACACAGATGAGAAACCTAAGAAGGGAGACAATTCGGCTATAAATAGGACCCCAATGTACATCTAACCTTATCTTAGCTTAATTTTTAGATAACTTAGCTTATTTTTAGCATTTACAGTTTATTTCACTTTCTATTTCAGCTTTGTAAGTAGACTTATAAGTATGCCACTTTATTCAAGGCACGGGTAAAAATTCATTAGTATTCAGTGTTGGCCCTGTAGACACCATCCAGTCGATCCGCCATGATATAACTTTCGTTTAATTCGATCTCGAACTAGTGAAGCTAATCACCCGGACGGGGTTGTCAATCCCCAAATAGATCTATTTTATAACATTCCTCGCGCTCACCCTCCCAAGTGATTTATCAGATTCATGAAACCTAGAGCTAATCCGTAATTAATTCTTAAAAGTCAAGTATGTTTTACGTCCAAAAAGTATCCAAGTATTGTACTCATCGCATACAAGTAAAGCAAGTGCATAATTCAATTTATAATCAACCATGTAAATTGCATTTGTAAACAACATGTTCTCACCCCAAAACAAAAAAACAAATCATGTAAAACGTGGGGCTATGAACTCACCTTGAGTTTTGATAATCCAAATATCGCAGATAAAGCGTCACGTAAAAGATCGAATGCAACCTAAATTATCATAGGTCGTATAAGTACCGAGTTTATGCCTTTATTATGCTTTGATATGACACCATGATTATGACGTTTCGGCCTCCTTTCCGGAGTGGGTCGTTACAGTGTTCATAGACGACTGGTTTGTATATAATATATATTAAAATACCAAATTAGTAATAGTATAGAGAGTATCCCGTTTGATACAAAAATTGCTTGAGGACAAACAATATTTTATCTCCCGGATGTCGTATCCCGACGAAGTGTGAATTGAAAACCTTGTTTCGGTTCGTGATCGTGTACTTGAATATTTAATATTTTGGATTTTGGGTTCTAAATCTAAAAATGCAAAGGGAAAGCACATAAAAGGCACGCTAAACTAGAATTAAAGGTAATTTAAAATTTTCAACGACATTTTAAAACAATTAAAGCAAATTAAAACAAACTAATTAACCAAATAAGACAAAATAAAACTCTAAAATCTCAAAATGCAAATTTCTTAAACTAAATGACTTAAAGTATGTTTTGAAAGACAATTTTTTTTGTATTTTTATTATTTTTAAAACTAATTTTAAAGCCTTTTAAACTAAAAACTCAAGTAAAAATATTAAATGAAAACTAAAAATTATGAAAAAAAATCAGAAAAGTTCTTGAACTAATAATAAAGGTTTAGGAAGAAAAATAGAATTCACAGCTTATTCCAGTAAGCTGTGAAAATTAGATAAGCTAAGTAAGCCTAAAAGCTAAACTGTGTATGAATATTAAATGGTGCAAGAGGTAAATGAAAAAGTTCCTAGGGCAGTTGGTTGAGATGTTGGTGTTGTGTGAGGAAGGTCACAGGTTCAAACCCTGTGACTTCCTTTTTAAAAACTTATTTTTTTATTTTCTTTTTGAAAAAGCTAAAAATCTAAGAAAAATAAGCAACTTTAATAAAAGAGCTTTTTGACAGATTCTAATAATAAGTTAGAAGAAGCACATATCAAACTGATAGATTTGGTTGTTAAGACTTTTAATTAATAAGCTAAAACTATGTGAACTTTTTGACTCAATCAGCTACCAAAAAACTAAATAAGCTGAAAAAGACCTAGACCTAAACCTAAATAGCACTAATGACTAAGAAAATAAGCAAGCAAATAAGCTAAAAAACATTAAGAAGACTCTAAGATAGCAGACTTTAACACCACTTTAAAAGGACTTTTTACTAACTTTAAGCTAAAATGGAAGACTAATAAGCACATAGAATAAGCTGGAACATGAAAACAGATAAAGAACTGGACTCAAATGACTCAGATAAGCAGGAATTAAGCAAAATAGTTAAGAAATAAGCTTAGAAAAGGTAAGATGAAAGTGACAGATTACACAACTATTTTTGGCTTTTTTGGATTTTACTTGACTTTTTACAACTAAATTTTAAGACTCAAAAAGCTAATTAGACAAATTAAAAACTTAAAACAGATTAAGACTAGATTAAAATAAGCTAAATGTAATCAAGACAAATCAAAGATAAGCTAAAATGTTATCACTATTGATCTGCAAAATATGACTTTTAAGAGCCTTCCTAAAACTAGCAAACTTGACTGAATTTTAGAGCTTAAATTTTCAAAATGAGATTCCAAGGAATTATGACTCAAAACAGATGGAAAATGATGCTTAAGAGACTCAAATTTGAACATAAAATCCACACCTCAAATGAAATTTAAAGACATTATCAAATAAGCAGTTTGAAACTTATATAAACTAGGCAGACTTGAGATATTGATTAAATAAACTAGAAAAATTATCAAATCCTATTCTAAGCTTGTGAAAACTACTAATAAGGACTAAATTAAGCTTATGTAAACTAGTTTGAACCTTAGCAACAAGCTGAACATAGATTTGCTATCTTAATCTGCTTGTCCCAAACACCCCTTTAAAATTATGAAACTAACTTTTTAAGCTAAAATAGATCCTAATAAGCCTTGAATTGCCAAAACAGATTAAAAGCTAAGCATATAAAAGACTATTAAGCAAAATCTAAGGAAACATAAGCACTTATCAATAAGCTACTCTAATAAGCTATTTAAACTAATAAATTGACAGATTCATATAAGACTAAAACTAAACTATTCTAAGCTAATATCTAAGCATATTAAACTAGATTAAGATTGAATAAGTACAACTAAGCAACAGAAATAAGCAGATAAACAGTTTGATAAGCTGAACATGTAAATAAGCTAAGAAGTGAAATAAGAGAAGTACCTTGATCCCAGCTAAACAGGGATCTAAATTGCTTAAAAGAGCTTAAATCTAAAAGTTTCTTAAAGAATAAGCTCCAAATAAGCCCTATAAGCCCTTTCAGATCTAGCTTATCTTCCAAATGGATTATTTAATTTTTAAGTAGATTTGAATGAATGCCTATTCAGTTGAGCTTTTAGAAGGCTAAACTGAATGAAAACTAGCTTATTAGTAATAGAGAGCTTATTGAGCTTATTAACTAGTATATAAACACATTTTAAGCAAATTTGTATTAAAGAAAAACTAGAATTCAAAGCACAATTTAAATGAAACTTGATTTTTATTAATATCAAAAGGGATTATAAGGCTTTTAAAAAGAAATTACATCAATAAAAAGACCATAAGCTAAAAATTACACTAATAAGCTACTAAAAGCTACACTAAGCTAGATTAAAAATTACACACCCTAACTGTGTGAATTGACTCTCTATTTATAGCAATAAGCAGAAGGTTCTAGGCCTTTGAGGAGCGTCTTCAACACCCATCCATAGCCCTTAGATCATAACAACCTTCCTATCATCCATTTTGAGCCCTTGATTGCCTCCATGTCCTTTCCACCAATGGGAGAGTGTAGGATTGCCAACATGGATGGGAATGATGTCAGAGGTATCAGGTCAAGCTTCTAGAAGGAAGGGGTGAGTGGTAGATTAGGGGATTTTAACCTGTGTTCGTTAATTATGTGTGAAAATGAGAGGGAAAGGAGATGGATAAACAGTAACTTTGACCCAATCGTTTTATCATTTTAACTTTTACCCTGGTTGGGATGTTGGGCTTGTACTTTGTTTTCTTGGGCCAAGAATAGATAAAGGATTTATGGATTTAAATTTAGGCTTAAGGACTTATATCATTAAGGTGTAAATGGGCTAACCCGGCCCATGCAACGGGTACGGGTTAACCCACTAATGAATATGCCTCCGGCTTCGCTTTTCTCACGCTCTTCCAATCTCGTGCTCTGTTTTATCCAATTTAGCATCGTTTTTGTCCATTTTTGGTATATCCGTTACCTGCACAGTAAAATTCATAATACAAACAAATACAATGTATTTTTGGTCATTTAAGCTCATTTTAATAAGGAAAAATGATATGTGATTAAACACATATCAATGACTGTGAAATATGCTACCACCCCGGTAAGACGAATATAGTAGCTGATGCACTGAGTAGGAAAGAGAAAGTGAAACCTAAGAGAGTTCGAGCTATGAATATGACCCTTTAGTCGAGTATCAAGAATAGGATACTAGCGGCTCAGAAGGAGGCATGTGATGAGTCTGCGGGATTGCAAAAAGGTTTAGATGAGATGATAGAACATAGGAGTGATTGAGCTTTGTACTACCTGGATCTAATATGGGTTCCTTTGAAGGGCGATGTGAGAACCCTGATAATGGGCGAAGCCCATATGTCAAAGTACTCTGTACACACAGGAGCTGATAAGATGTATTATGACCTTAGAGATAGGTCGGGATTGAAGAAGGATATAGTTGTTTATGTTAGTAGGTGTTTGATTTGTTTGAAGGTTAAGGCTGAGCATCAAAGGCCGTCTGGCTTGCTCCAGCAACCTAAGATTCCTGAATGGAAATGGGAAGGGATAGTAATGAATTTTATAAGATGGATAAATTGGCTAGGTTGTACCTGAATGAGATTGTTGCTAGGCACGGTGTGCCAATCTTGATTATATCAAATAATGATAGTCGGTTCACGTCAAGGTTTTAGCAGCCAATGCAAGAGGCATTAAGAACTAAGTTAGATATGAGTATGACTTACCACCCTCAGACCGATGATCAGAGTGAGCGTACAATCCAGACTTTGAAAGACATCCTTAGAGCACGCGTCCTAGACTTCGGGGGAAGTTGGGATGTTCATCTTCCATTAGTTGAGTTTTCGTATAACAATAGTTATCATTCTAGTGTGAGATGTGCACCGTTTGAGACATTGTATGGTAGAAAGTTTCGTTCCCCGATTTTGTAGACAGAGGTTGGAGAGGGTCAGTTGATAGGGCCTGAGTTAGTGCAAGAAACCACTGAGAAGATCTCGTAGATTAAGGATAGACTTAAGGTTACGCGTGATTGCTAGAAAAGTTATGCTGATAAGAGGAGGAAGCCTCTAAAGTTCAGTGTAGGTGACTATGTCTTGCTCAAAGTGTCACCTTGGAAATGTATGGTACGCTTTAGGAAGAAGGGGAAACTAGCACCTAGGTTTGTTGGACCTTTTGAGATCATTGAGAAGGTAGGCCCAGTGGCCTACATGTTAGATTTGCTTGAGGAGTTGAATGGTGTGCATGACACGTTCCACGTGTCATGTGACAACTGAGATTTTAGCAGGTTAGTTAAAGCATGTATAATTCAGTTTATGTGTATCATTATGTGTTTTATATGTGTATGAGATGGAAGTACATGAGTGATGAATCATGGTACTTGTGGAAATAAAATCATTTGAAAGCTTTGCGTAGTTTTAAATGTCGTGTACGTAATATTCTATGTACGTACTATGTATATGTAATTCATATTATATATATATTAGTTTAGTATTTTTATTCATTGTAGAATACCTTCTATTTTTAAAAATAGTTAGAATCGAAGGTTATTTTGAAAACTAGTTAGAATTCAAGGTTTAGCAAAATAATTAAAGGTTTTTTACTTAGAGATAAAGTAAATGTATAATAAATAAAGAAAAGAAAAAAAATATAATTAAAAGGGTGGTTGTGTGGATCGGCCGAACAAGGGAAGAAAAAAAGGGAAAGAATCCCAATTTGATTACAACTTGTTTTTGGTAATTATATTTTTCTAAGCCCATAAATACAAATCATAACTTAATCAAAAATCACTTTTTTTCTCCTCTTCTCTCTCCTTGGCCAGTCGAACAACACAAAGAACAAAGGGAAACCCAAAAAAAATTTAGGGATTTGATTTTCAAGAGTTAAGGTAATGTTTTCTAAATCCTTTTTCAATTCAATTAATTTTATTTAACATAACAATCATTAAGGATGGATTAGGTTATTTTAAATAATCTGTAATAAAGAGGTTTTGATCATCAAAAATTATTTTAGGGTTAATAATTAGGGTTTTAGGTAAGTTAATGAGGGTTAACTATGCTAAATTCGGAATAGAAATTTGGAAAGAATTTTAGGTCATTTTGTGAGAGCCATATCTCGGTCATACGGATAACTTTTATTGATTTTTTTGAGCCTAAAATTAACTACATAGAGTCTACTTTCCAACCCAAGTGGTTTCATGAATTAAAAGTAAGTGGAAGTTAGTCAAATTAATCAAACAAGATTCGCTGTCAAAACTGAGTTTTCAGGGCAGATTATGAGTTTTGTTTGTGAGGTCAAAAACATATCTAAACGTATTTTTAATTAATGGGCTTTCTACTGTAGCAAGTTCATGATGTTTATGATTTTTTAGAATTTTTGTAGAATTTTCCTAAGTGTTTAAATGGGTCTGATCAAGCTAAACTTTTTGAAGGTCGAATCAGGTCAAATTCCGGACACTTTGTAATGTTGAATTTTTATAAAATGGTTACACTCACTATTATTTTTATCCAAAAATCATAGAAGCTCACAACTCATTAGGGAGCTATGCGATGTGAGGAGAAGAACCAATTAAGTGTTTAAGTATTTTATTTAGCATCATCTTGTGACTTTAAAAAGTGAGTAAAAAGCAGAAAGTTGAGAAGTAAAGTTTGTGAGGTAATTTAAGGTTAGCAAGTATGAGGAGTATATAGAAGAATTGAATCAAGATAAATTATATAGAGTATCCGTTGTGATTGTTACATCGACTCGGATGTGTGACCTAATCGATGGTAACATATGTGTGTATTGTTTTGTTTAGATTCTTTGCAAGATTAAGTGAAGGAATTGAAATTTGCTTTGCATCAGGTGAGTTTTACAGTCCCACTTTTTACTTATATTTTAGGATGGAAATGATGCAAACTGTTTTTGAATTATGAACCGTGATATGTGTTTTTAAGTGTCAAACTATATGATTGCTATGTGCTATTGCTATGTGATATGAATTGTGGTAAGGCATGTGTATGTGAGGATGACATGACCTTGTGTGAGACCCGAATGGACTTAGCTAGTCAAGTGGGTCAGTCTTGCACAGAGATATTGTAGGACGGAGGGATACGATCCACCCCAGATATATGTGAATTTATTTTGTGATAGAATAGCCAAGCATATATGTTCGTAAATGTTGTTTTGTTGATCGCGGTGTCATAAGTGAGTCTTAAACCTGTAACTCTCACCAACAATTATGTTGACGTTTTTAGCATCATTTTTAGGTGAGCAAAACGTGTGAAGAGTTAGGAAGAGGAGTTAGCTAGACCATGGGCTTGCATGCGGAGTCTATGATTTATCTATTTTAGTTTTCATTTGAACTTGTCATGTTTTGCTCTTCATGCATTATATGTTGGATTTTTGTTTTGGCGTTGTCATAACATGCTTTGGATCTTGAAGTTTATTGAAAGTCATTTTTAGTTTTCTCTATTTTGACGCCTTGTGTTGTGATGATGCCTATTGAGTGCCTTGCGATTCCGCCTTGGCGGGGTGTGACAGATTGGTATTCAGAGCCAAGGTTATAGAGAACTAGGAGGATTGGCCTAGATTATAACTAGGAACCTTCATATAGATGCATTTAGGAACTATGTGTTTGTGTGTATGTATGTATAATATATTTTATGTATATATTTTGAAGTTCCAATTGCCTATTCGTTTACTATTTTCGTAGTAAGAATATATATATATATATATGCTAGTATTTATTTTCTTCGTCACCAAGTATCTGATGGAGCTTATACTCTTCCTTATTTATAGAGTTATGTCTCCCTCAAAGCATAAGTTTTGTTAGGGAATCATGCGTGTTGGGAATAAATCTTCATATGACTTAATACTGCCAACAGTACTAAAGGGGTTAGTACTGCCAGCACAAGGTTAGTAC
>BQNB010088157.1:0-27731 GCA_026074375.1 Tanacetum coccineum | reverse complement strand
CTTCTTAAGTACTGCCAACTAGATTCCGCATAGTTGACAGTATATCAGTGTTTCATTAAGGAATATCGATCCTACAACATACGTGCATACAACAAAAATTTCTCATTTACGTCCATGGGTGTAAATTTGGATACTTCCATGACCAATATGACATCTGGAGTGTATACTTTTCGTGTGCACGGAGGTATCTATCATAGAAATGATCAGTTGGTTCCTAGGGATGGACAACCTAGGTACTTACAGCTGTATTTTTATGATCCTGAAACCGAATTAGCGCATAGACTTGTATGGACAAATCTTGATAGACAAATTGTTGAAATTTTGACACGTGTTCTTGCAACAAACCCTTACGCAACGTTTTGAAGCCTTGCAACTTAGGACCGCTCGACAACTACAGAGTCACATTAAATGCATCAGTGGAACTCGACCAAAGGAATTACAACCACATCTGAGGTTTGAATATAATTGTTTAACTTGTGCACATTTTTAAATATAACCTGATGTAGTTTTTACAAAAACATTTCGGTTTGTAATGTTATGCAAGGTTGCTGGCATTTGGGTTGAAGGTAACAACAACATTACTGCATATAAGAGAAGCATTGTTGTGTATGGGAGGTCCAATTACCCAACCCAGATTCAACCTCACTTTGCTTCTTACGATCCATTGTCCTATGTTTTGTTCTTTCCCAACGGTAAGCCTGGATGGCATTAAAAAATACCAAGGGATGGATCTCCATCGACGAAATCATTAGGGATGAAGAAAATATCGACAAAGATTCTGAAGGTACGAGCAATATCACTTAGAATTTTTATTGCATAATTGATAAATATTACTGAAAGTTTATATATATCATATTAGTATTATAAATCACCTAATTCTTTGTAGAGCCTAACGAAACCGGGGGTAGGAAGACTGTAACAATGCGGGAGTACTACTGTTACAAGTTCCAGATCTGTCTACTCCAAACGTGCTTTTATTAGGTGGCTGATTGTTACAACAGTTTGTCGTCGACACCTACATAAAGATTGAGACTTCACGTTTGCTGTTTTGTGAGCGAAATCAAAGCAAGATTAGAGCAGATTTGTACCAAGGTATTGTGGATTGTGTCAATGCTGGTGAAGTTCAACCAAATAGACTCGGGAAATGAATTGTGTTGCTTGTGTCATTCATTGGAGGACCCCGTGACATGCGATGACAATTTTTGGATGCCATGACCTTAGTTCAAGATGACGGGAAGCCTGATATATTCCTTACTATGACATGCAATCCAAATTGGCCAGAAATCTAGACTAAGCTATTGCCCGGTCAGGACGCACCAGATCGACCAGACCTTGTTTCAAGAGTGTTCCGGGCAAAATTAAAGGATCTAAAGGAGCAACTATTTAAAAGGCATGTACTCGGTGTTGTCGGTTCACATGTTTACGTCATTGAGTTTCAAAAGCGTGGCCTACCTCATGCTCATTTCCTCCTGATTATGAGAGCAGATTACAAAATGTCGAATCCAGATCAGTATGATAAAATCATGTGTAGTGAAATTCCAGACCCAACAAGGCATCCGGTAGTGCACGAGCTGTCAAAAAACACATGATGCACGGTCCATGTGGAAGCTTACGATCCAATAGCCCCTGTATGCAGGATGAGCCAAAACAGTGTCGTTTTACATACCCTAGGCAATTCAACGAGCAAACAACACAAAGAAAGGACTCGTATCCGTTATATCGAAGGAGAGACAATGAGATGAAAGTGGACGTGCATGGAAATACCCTTAACAACAGATGGGTGGTCCCTTATAACCCAAAGCTGCTAATGATGTTCAACTTTCACATAAACGTCGAGGTTTGTTCGCTTATTGTATTAGTGACCGTATGTATATAAGAATGTTAACAAGGGTCCGAATTAAACAGGCTGTTTATGTGTCATCGTAGAGGAGTGAAAATGTAGTTATTAACGAGATAAAAAGATTTCAAGATGCCCGTTATGTGTCTCCCACTGAGGCAATTTGGAGGATTTTTGGCTTCTCACTTTCATAAATCCAACCATATGTTATGGCATTGCAAATTCATCTCCCAAATAAGCAAATGGTCAGGTTTAGAGAAGATGATATATTGACTGACATTGTTAATAGGGAGAGAGACAAGAGATCGATGTTGACTGCTTTTTTTGAGACGAATAAATTCAATGTTAGTGCTAGACAATACTTGTACAAGGACATTCCCAAGCACTTCACATGGAATAAGACAACGCGATGTTGGAATCCTAGAAAAAGAGGATCAATGAGGGGAATAATGGTTTCTGCTAATCCCGCTGAAGGAGAACGATTCTACCCGTGCTTACTCCTGTCACATGTTTGCGGGCCTACAAACTGGAAAGATCTCTACACAGTCAACAACGTGTTGTACAAGACTTTCCGAAGATCAGCTCTCGAGAGAGGACTAATTGAGAATGATGATGCTTTATCGACATGTCTTGGCGAGGGTTCTCTTTTTCAGTTTCCACCCGCTCTTAGGAGCTTATTCGCAACTATTTTGATCTTTTGTGAGCCGGGAGATGTTCGGAAATTATGGGATGACCACTACGAATCCTTTTCGGAAGATTACAGAAGACTGTATGAAAATGTGGATGTAGCCCGAAATATGGTCCTAAAAGACATCCAAGTTTCTCTACGGTCTATGAGTAAAGATCTTGATGATTTTGATCTTCCTAAACTAAACATAAATGTCAGTTTAGAATCTGGGGTTGTTCGGGAATTACAAGAGTACTCCATAGTTGTGGAAGAAGAACACTTGTTTGCTTCTGACTCTCTTAATTCCGACCAGAGAGACGCGTATGATGAGATCTTGAGGCATGTGGATAACGATATTTCGGGCGTGTTCTTTATAGATGGCACAGGAGGAACAATAAAGAAGTTTTTGTATAAAGCTTTACTTGCAAATGTCCGGTCTTGTGGTCTCATTGCACTCGCGACCACTTCATCAGGTGCTGCAGCCAATAACATGTCGGGTGGTAGAACAGCTAACTCCCGATTCAAGATTCCAATAAACCTTAACAAAGTGGGACTGCAAAACTGCTTAGAGCTGCCAAACTAATCATATGGGACGAGGCTTCGATGATAAAGAGGCAGGGTGTGCGGCACTAGATCGATCAATGCAAGACATCACGGGGATGAGACTCCCTTTTGGTGGAAAAATAATGGTATTAGGAGGTGATTTTAGACAAGTTTTGCCGGTCGTGAGACGTGGAACGCGAGCATAAATCGTAGACTCTAGCCTACGAATGTCACCGCTATGGTCTGTGATAAAAAAATGAGGTTGACTTTGAATATGAGAGCGTGAACAGATCCATGGTTTTCTGATTTTCTTTTAAGAGTCAGAAATAGAGATGAACAGGTAGTTGACGAAAATTACATTCGCATCCCTGATGACATGACCATTCCATACAACGATATGGCTCGATCTAAGGAAGAGTTAATCAATGCAATCTTTCCTTCTTTGCACGTCAACGGAAATTCATCAGATTATATCATTTCTAGGGCGATCTTATCAACCAAAAATGAGCATGTGGATGAGCTTAACGAAAATTTGATCGATAGATTTTGCGGAGACGAGAAAATCTATTACAGTTTCGATGAAGCACAAGACGACAAAAACAACTTCTATCCTATGGAATTCTTAAAATCGCTTAATGTGAGTGGTTTTCCCCTTCATGTTCTTTGGCTCAAAATTAGGTGCCCGATAATACTTTTACGGAATCTCGATCCCTTAGATGGATTATGTAATGGCACAAGACTAATATGCAGAAAGTTTGAGCCAAACCTAATTGATGCGGAAATAGCTATTGGACAACATGCTGGCAAACGGGTATTCTTGCCAAGAATCCCTATATCTCCGTCTGAATTCGACATGTTTCCTTTTAAGTTGAAAAGAAAACAGTTTCCGGTTCGGCTAAGTTTTGCTATGACAATCAACAAAGCTCAAGGACAGACAATTCCGAACGTTGGCGTTTATCTTCCGAAACCGGTTTTCTCACATGGACAACTTTACGTTGCCCTTTCAAGAGAAATTTCACGCCACACGACAAAAGTATTGGTAAACCCTACAAAGAAGTTTACTATCGACGAAGTTTACACATCAAACGTGGTGTATCGAACGGTTTTACATGATGACTAACACACACGTTAACAGTCATTTTATTTTGTTTAAAAGCACTTCTATAATAAATTACGTTCTTTTTAATAACAAATACCATTCAAAATTCATGATTTACTCTTTTTATATAATAAAAGAATTACATCATTTTAGAGTTTTCTATCAGATTAAATCTCATGAGAAAAAAATTAGACCAATCAGAACGCTTGATTTTGCCACGTAGGTAAAATCGTGCGATCTGATTGGTCGATAAAAAGTCAAAATTGAATCAATTTGGTCAAAATTAAAAAAATTTGGTGAAGAAATCTGATGGAGAAAAAAACACATAAAAATATAGGTGTCAAATTTGTGAAAACAAAAAACTTGAAAAAAGATGAGTTAATTAATAAAACTTTAGTGGTTTAATTTTAAATAAATTATATGGAGTTAAGTGTAAATTTATAAATTTACAAATTTTATTATAACTTTAAAAAATAAACAAATAACCCCTTAAACTTTATACTCCTATACTTTATATTCTAAAATACAACAAACGTAAAAAATTTCTTACTTCCAAACAAGGATTTAACATTATTTAATCACATCCCAAATCTACCCGAAGACTTTTTGGGAGATTTTTCATTATCGGTCTGAAATCATGTTGTACAACCAAATAGAAAAACACCGAAGCAAATAAATTATCGTAAATAAAGAAAAAGAGTTTTCTAGCTATTTGTTGATGAGTTTGGAAGAATTACATTTTCTTTTCTTTTGGTTTTAATACGTACTAAAATTCTTACAATTGAACTTCTAAAAAAATCTTTATTTCATTGACATGTGTTTATGCCTATAAATCATAGTATACAACAATTTTGGGCTACTTTTATATCTTAAAGATGTGTTGGTGACAGAAAAATGTGTAAAACTATTTTTACATTTATATATGGATTTTTCATTCTCGACCGGAAAACCTGCATGTTGTACAATCTGAAGTAGACCAGCATGAATACATAATTAGCCTAAATAAAGAAAAATGGAGGTTCACTTGAGTCGACTCCAGGCTACCTAAAAGCGTAGTTTTGCTGGGATTAGTTGGCTCACAATGTCGAGTCAGAAAACAGAAAACAAGTCAATCAAAAGAAAAAAAATTACTAATTATCCTTAAGTTCATATACTACGTAATATATAAAATATTTAATGAATCTATTCTCTTCATATGATTTTGATAATACTTTATAACATAACTTATTATAAAATAGAAAAAAAATTATACATATATTTTTTAAAAAAAATATTTAAGCCCCGTGCGTGCACGGGTATTAAAACTAGTTCATGTATGCCTAATTGACTTTTACATCAAACAAATACACATATTCCTACTAATTGTGATAACCCGCTTCAAACATTCAACTAATCTATCTAATAAAACAGAATCATAGCAACCACATTGCTAATTCATAAACTGCTAAAAACAATTTGTTCATACTTCTAATTGACTAATAAGCAATCAATTATTATTATATGGATATCAATAGACATAAGCCCTAACAAATTAAAAACTTAATTTAAAAATTGAAGAAAAACCCTATCAAGTTGAAAACTTAAAATTAAAAATAAGTTGTTGTTCTTACCTCAGCATATATCAAAAATAACATTTGAATCAGGAAGAACTGAAAGCTTGTGTGTTGACTTTGTTAATCCTCGGTGCCATTTATGGTTTTGTAGAAGAATATTCTCTAATCAGAATTTGTTGCAAGCTACGAATGGCACATGGTTTTTTTTTTCAAGCTTTGATCAAATCTATACTTGAGGTAAGAACAAGTAGCAACGTTTGCATAAGGTTGCGAGATATCAGATACCAACGAAATAAGTGTTTTGGGCTGAATTTGAATTGGTTTGAGTAAGGTTTATAATATGGGCTTTGTATCTTTACTTTTGACTATTATTATCACTAACAAATATAAATATTTAAAATTATAGTGTGTGTTTTTTTTATATGTAAAATGCCAATTTATATTTGAAAAATGCTACTTATGTTACTCTTTTTAATTTATACTTTATGTTTATTTGGATTTGAAATAGTTTGTATTTTTATGGTTTATAGTTTTAACTAAAAACAAAATTTAGTTACAAGGTACCCGTCGCCGCATTGCGCGGGTACCCTACTAGTTATATCAAACGGACGCTAGTTAGTTAAATCATATGCACGTTAGCTTAATACTTGTGTATATATATATGCTCAATCCTAATATGAAAATGTCATATATATTCAAAACACAAATTTTGAATGCATAATATACGATGTAGTTAAAGTATGTTTTAAATAAATATCCCATTATAATGTTTATAAAATTACCCCATATATTTTAATTGTAAATGAAAGAAGGATTTATTTATGTAAAGGATTGGAAGGTAAACAGTTCTGTTAAGCATTTCCTATGACTCAAGCACTTCCATCCAAACGCTCAAAACTACTAGTTTTTATAAGGTTTTAACATGAAGTTTTTATAAGGTTTTCTGGATTGGTATCTCAAAATTGTGCAAGTTAATATCATATTAAACTAAACCCGTGTTCTATCTCAAACCATGGCGAAAACAGTGACATCTCTTGTTCCTCTAATTCTGATCGATGAATCCTACCATTTTTCAATCTTTATACCCTTTAACGAATTTGTTAGTGTTGATTAACCTTCGGTTATTTTCCATTAACGTCTTTTATCGGGTTGTTGATTATTTAGGGTTAGGGTTTGTTTCATGTTTTTTTAAGGGTTTGTCGTTCTTGTGTTTTGTTGTTTGTCGGCGTTTTAATTATCTTTATTCTGCATAATTTTGTTCATAATGGATGGTGACTAGTGTTGGATTGGATCATGTTTAAACCCTAATTTTTTAGGGTTTTTATTTTTTTCATTCGCTAATCGTTGTTCTTGTCTCTGATTCATTATATATGGTTTATGGGTGTGAGACATATGGATTATGTATCGTTGTTGGGTAACACTGCTTTAAAAGTCAAAAACATTGATGGTAATTCTAGTAATGGGGTATATCATCATCTTCGTATGCATCAATCCTTAATGACAAATCAGCACCCCTAAGGTAACCATTCGTTCTTTACATAATAATGAAGTTGTTCAAGGCGTTGATCCTGCCATTCCTTTGGATTCAGTTAACTAAATCAACAATCGTTTTGTAAACAAGCTCTATGGATATTTTGTTGGAAAGAGGCTCACTTTTCCTATTGTCGAGAATTACGTTAAGAACACTTGGCTAAGTACGGTATTGAACGGGTTATGCTTCATAACAGTTTTTTCTTATTTCAATTCTCGTTTAGGAAAGGTATGGAGCAAGTTCTAGAAAATGGTCCATGGCTTATTCGTTTGGTCAATATTGTTCTAAACATTTGAACACCTAATGCAAGGCTCAAAAAGGATGAAATCAAAACGGCTCATGTTTGGGTAAAAATGCATAATGTACCTATTGTTACTAATTCCGAAACAGGTCTCAGCCTGATTTCTACTAACTTGGGACGTCCCATAATGCTAGATGCATATACAAGTAATATGTGTGTCAAGTCTCAGGGTCGTAACATGTATGCAAGGGCACTTATTGAGGTCTTGGCTGAAAACGCGCTCATTGATTCTCTTATTGTGTCTATTCCTTTTCTAAACGAGACGGGACACACTATGGAAAAAATTGATGTGTAATATGAGTGGCAACCCTCTCAGTGTGGTTCGTGTAAAACATTTGATGAGGGTTGTCATAAGTCCGTGAGGGTAGCTGAGTCTACTAAGGCTTATGATGAAGAGTTTTTGAAGGTTACACGTAAAAAATGTAAACAATCGTCTAATCCTAAACATATTGAGGGGTGCGGTTAAATAAACCAAAGCCTAGTTTTATCTATCGTCCTACTAGTAGACCTGCTAATGGGAACGGTGAGGCGTCAACTTCGCAGCTGAATACCAATAAGGTTACTTCTGATTAGTTACTAATCGCATTGGAAAGAAAGAACAAGATCACAACCTTTTCCTATTGAAGAATTCTTTTGATGCATTATCTAAAGAAGACAATGTGTTTGAATCTAATAATGACAAAGGGACGGTTACTGATGAATCAGCTAGCTCTATTCTTGACAGTGATAGCGGGGAAGTTGAAGAGGTGTTTGTCGAGAAGGATCTGTCTATAAAACCTATGGATGAAGTGGTTGATGATGCGCAGAAGAAGGATGAGGCTCCTCCCAAGAAGACTCCTAGGAAAACTGGTATTTAGTTAGGTAGAAAAGCGAACTCTCCTAAAAGGAACGTGGCCTTCTCTCCTGAAATGAAGGTTCACTACTTCGATAGATAGGATATCGAGGAAGTGGAGCATGAGAATGCCTATAGCAAGAAGAGTTGATGGATTATCGTATGGTTATTGGCATTTCTTTTAAGTTAATTTATTATTTCTTCATAGGTTGTGTCGCGTTTTGATGTGTCATTGTGCGTAGGTAACTTATATTCAAGTTTTATTATTTATATTTCGCCAACTTTGCCTAATAACAAACACTAACAGGCAGTGTACCCACTCAGTTGTAGGTTTATTGGTATGTAGAGTGTCGATCACTAAGAGCGAGTGTTAACACTTAATTCTATTAATATTTTAGTTATTCTAAGTTAGTCCTAATTTATTCTATGTTATACCTAAGTTAAACCTAAACTAACGCAAAAAGGGAGGTTTTCAGCCTGAGAGACTGGCACGAGTTTTGGTTAAGGGAGGTTTTCAGCCTGAGAGACTGGCATGAGTTTTGGTTTACCTATAGTGAGATTAGGCGATTAACACACGCAAGTTTGCCGATTAAAAGATAAAGAAGTGGTCAAGCCAAATTTAAGAAAAACGTATTAACCATATTTAATCTAATAAAACACAGGTTTTAGTTTATTAGTGCAATGATTGTCCAATCTCGTTGTTGATATATCATTTTAAGATTTAGGCGGCACTTCTTCCTAAAACCTAGATATGGCAATTCTGTCACAATTAACTACATCCACATAAATTGCTCATGGTTGATTATAATCTATCTTAAAGACAATAATGGTCATTTGTTGATCCTAGGTCACCTGCTAGTCCAACTTGTTCACTAAACCAAAGGCAAAGACAGGTCAATATTTGTGATCCTATTACTTTAGATATATAAATTGCAGATATAGAGAGCTATCCCGACATCTAGCTAACACTTTATTTGTATTCCTAGATCCAGTAGAATGATAGGTCGTATACTTAAGCATATAAACGAGTATAAATTGATAAACATAATCAACACATAACAAATAAGATGCGATCTAAATAAACATAAACCAAATATTAAATTATCATACACATGGCTAATACCTAAAGGTATTAGCCAATAGCCATTATAACGAATACAAATGTCATAGATGAACGATTAAGGTAAAGAAAATTATAAAGCACGATACCAACAACCGAACGCGTATTTAGAGTATAAGAATTTATAATGGTTTCCTATGGATTGAAAGGCGTTGTGAGACCTTCGTGGCTTCTCTTCTTTTCTAAAAGTCAAACCTGGTGGTTAATGCCTTTTTCTCAGTCTACGGTATATTTTTTGCACACTAAAATTCGTCATTAGGGTTTGGCATTTATAGCATCTGGAATTAAGTCGATACGCCGTATTAAAAGAGTTCAATACGGCGTATTGGGGTTTCTTTGCATGGGGACCATGATAAATATCTTCTAGAATCTTCCATGAATCGTCAGTGAATATGGCGTATGAGTCTTCCTAGATATGGCGTATTGATCTTCAAATATTCGTGGTTTCTGAGTGAAGTTTAGGTACAGATACACCGTATCTTCTTGCTAGATACGACGTATTGGATGTTGATGTGTCATTGTGTGGTGTATATTTTATAGTTTCAAGTTTTAAATTTATATTTTGCCAACTCAACTAAAAACAACACTTTAACGGGCAATGTACCCGATCAGTAGTAGTTTCGTGGTAAGTAGGGTTTCGATCACTGAGAGCGAGGTTAAATCTATCAATTTAATTAATATTTTGGTTATCTAATCTATGTTAATTCTATTCTAATCCTATGTTAAACCTATGTCAGTTTAAATCCTAATTCTAATAGGAAAAGGGGGTTTTCAGCCTGAGAGACTGGCACGGTTTGGTTGGTGACTACAATCAATTCAAGACACTGTTACCCACACAAGCTAATAGACAAAAGATAAAAGAGCGATCAAACCTTATATAAGAAAATAGTATTAACCATTATTAATCTGATTAGAACGTTGGTTTGTTTATTTAGTACAATGATTTCTTCTCTCGAGGTGCCATATCATTCTTAAGACTTAGGCGTTGCATCATCCTAAGACCTAGACACATTAATTCTGTCATAATTAAAGCATCTGCATAAAGCATCCTTATTTGCTGATTATAATCTATCGTAGGGATTAAAGCAATGGTGATCTTGTTAAACTCTAGCTCATAGAGACTTTACCCACTTACCACTTAATGGCAATCTATACACTAGTAGTCCACTTGTCCAACTATCTAATGGAATCAGAACGTTATTTGTTGAATTATCTATGGTCCAACCTGCTACTCAACACGATCATAAACCATCAGCAATATCCATTAAACTAGTTAAACGCCCGAAGCTAATCCTATACACAAGAAGACTTAGAAGGACAATACTTGTGTAACTATTATTCTAGATGTATAAATTGACTATGTTGAGAGACTATCCCAGACTCTTATTGATCCGCTTGGGTCCACTTTAGCAAGATCTATTTGAATGATATGGCCCGCATACAAAAACGCATAAACAAAGTATAAATTGATAAACAATAAACAAGCACTCAACGATAAAGTTAAGAAATGATTTATAAACAAATACAAACAATCATATCTTCATTATAATGAGCTAATACCCGAGGTATTAGCTTCAAATGTCATAATAAATACAAGTTAGTAATAATTTAGCCCAAGGTAAACAAATCGTTAAACGAATGATACCAAAAACCTATAACGATTACAAAAGTATATGGAATTACACCAATGTCTCCTATGGAATTGAAAAATGTTGCTCGACCTCTTCTGCTCTTTTTCTTCTTCTTAAAATTTGGTACTTTTTTGGTTTAGGTATCGAGAATAATGAATTATCACACTAAAACTCGTTTTTGGTTAACTATTTTCAAGGACTGGAAGACGTTTTGATATGGAGCGTATCCAGGTTATTGGATACGACGTATTAGTGGATTTCTTGAGTTAGGACCGACGTATTGATATCTTCCAAGAATATAATAATGTATTCCATAATCTTGAATACGGCGTATTATTGAGTCCTTTGGATACGGCCTATGATCATTAATGCTTCTGTGGTTCTTTGGTGAGTTCAGGCCACAGATACGCCGTATCTTCTTATCTTCCTTGATGGAAACTGCGTCATTGTCTCAGAACAGTAATCTTTAAAATATCTTCATTTAAGCTCTAGAATGTGTGCCTTTTGCTAAGTTTCACCAAGTACTCCATAATTACTGCAATTCTCAAATATAAACCAGAGACTTTAAACGGTAGAACAAATTCTTTGCAATAACTAACAAAATGGTTTAATACGTGGGATAAATGAAGTTATAAAAATAATGTTTATATGATGATCATCAGTAATTATTTTGAGATACTTACCTTATAATATTTTTATTTGGAAATTGAGAGACTTTATGCATGACTGTTTAGTGTCGTATGTTAAAAAAGATATATTATAAGGTATTAGTAATAATACAATAATCATCGCTCGTTTTCAAGTTATGAAACCTAAGAAGACGCAAGTGAAAGTGAAATTGTAACGTATTAACTATTATGTTATAAATCTACGTTTAATGTCTTTTTTTGTTATCGCATCTTGTTAAATTGGACCCGGTCATTCTAATAGTTGACCTTTTGGTTGGTTGGCCCATTGCATTTTCCAATTAAATTTTCAGTTAAATCCGCCACTGCCAATGAAGGGATATTTTGGTGTGGGAGTGATAAAAAAATGAAAAGAGGAACAATTAGCTCTTCGACTTAAGCCACTAGCCTCTAAAAATTTTCTTATCGTATTTTATTACCTTTATATACAATAGCAAAGCAAACAACAACGTTTTGAGGGTGCAAAAACGACGTCGTTTCACCTTGGGCCTGGACAGTTTAGAGTATAGTTGGCCAGACGAGGTCGTTTAAGACCGAAACAATGTCGTTTAGGAATGGTCATTGCAGTTTAATATTATTGGTGAAGCGAACGACGCCGTTTTGGTGCGTAGAGAGGCTGGTTAGATACAGAAAGACACACACACACATGTAGAGAAAGATCTATAACCACACACACAAACAAGAATCGTGCTACATACATAAATAAATTGTTATATACGCGACGAGCGAATTAAACCGGTCATCGTATGTTGCATGTATGTCACACCCCACCAAGGCAGAAACGCGAGGTGTAACATATTAATAAACATCTCACAAGATGATAGATAAAACACCATACATGATTAAGATAAAGGTAGAAATATCCGAATTACAACAATACCAAATACAAGTTTAAAGAGTACAAAAGTCAACATAGTTTTTCTTCCGAACAGGATAACCCAAAAGACAATAACTTGGAAGAAAGTAGACATCTTGAACATGTCCAAATGCAAATGAACTAAGTTTCCACTTTAGGAATGTCACCTAAAAAGCATGATAAAAATGGTCAACTATCGAAATAGTTGGTGAGCTCACAGGATTATATACACAAAACATAGTTTTAGAAAAGTGTAGATGTCCGATAATAGTTTGCCAACTCAATAGCGAGTTACCAAAAACAAGTCAAGTATCCAAAACAACTCAAGTTTTTAAAACAGTTCCCGTTACCTAAAGTAACGTGACACAAAATCAAATCAACATACATGTATGCTATAGTGTTTATGTGAGGCACTACTTAAACGTATTCAGCCTAACCGTTCCAACATCCAATCAAGTTCTAGTTGTATAGTGTGGCACAAATACTTAGTACTATGCACCCTTGTGCGGGGAGTGAGGAGGGGCTAATCTCCTAATAGCGCTATCCATAAGTACCAACGTCTCAATCCCGTTAAGGGATAAAGTGAGTTAAAAGTAGTGGCGGGTTCCAAGCATACAACAACATACATACCAAGTTCAAAGTTTAACGCGTTTCCAAAGTTCAACAAGTTCAAACAATTTCAATAAATTCAAGTATGTTCGAAGTTTAAACACATAAAAGCACGAGCATAGTAATGAATTAAGACACATCATGCTTTCCACCCCAAAATCATAAAAACGGTAAAAGAGGGGCTGTAAGAAACTCACCTCAAAAGTTAGAACAATCGATGACTTCACGACAAATCACACAAGTAGGCAACCCCAACGAACGCGCACCCTTCTACCCGAGACCTAAGGTAAATAAATATACCTGATTAGATCCTAAACGATATGAGCGGATATGACATAAGTTAATTAGTTAAGTCATATGTCAAGTTACTTCACAAAATGCTCCTTATTATATAGACTAAAAGTACTAAATCTGACCCAACTTTTAGTGTCATTTCGGGCAACATTTCACCAAGTTAAATATCTTTAAAACTTTTACCCTTATGATATATCTTATTATAAGGTCTTAAGAGTCTCCACAAGGATTTATACTTATTTGTTAGTTAGTTAACCCTTTCACATGATCTTGCAAAGAAAAAGACTCAGTTCTGGACACTCTGTCTTGCCTTGATGACCATAGGGTCTTAACAACGAATCTGGGCTCCAATTTTTTGGTGACATGTTTATCATATTATGAACTAACTACATACAAAATTTTAGCTTCTGAAATGGAGGTATGAGTGAGATACACTCAAAACCTTGCACTCTAACAAATCTGGAACAACTTACTGTTTTGCACACTTGTCTTACAAACGAGTTTTGATTGACTTTTCCTTATTTTCTAGTATGGGGGGGGGGGGTGGTGGGGTGGGGGGGTGGGGGGGGGAGGGTGGGGGGGGGGGTGGGGTGGGGGGGTGATTATTAATAATGGTTGGGAAATATATTTCAAAGGTATGTTGATGTTGAAATCAATAATCAATCAAAAACTTATTTATCATCAGTTATGACCCAAACAAGTTGATCCTCTAAAAATCATAGCCTACTTTTAAAGGTTTTTATCAAAGTTTTCATGCAACCATTTTACCCAAATGTAGGAACCCGGATCACTTTTACTTCACCATTTGAACCAAGAAAAATAGAAAGGAGATATGAAGAATTTTAGAGAGATAAACAAGAGAGAGAAAGTAGAGAGAAAAATAAGAGAGATGGTTGAATTACAAATGTGAAAAAATACAAATGGAAACCAATCACCCCCTTCTCACCACACTACTGTAAGAAATGGTATTTATTACTTACACCATGAGGGCTTAACATGCCTATGGGATTTCATGGGCCAGCGCTCCCAAATTACAGCTTGATTACTTGGGCCGTTAGCCCATAACACATGTCCCAGAATAGATTACATAAACGAGCCAGTTTACCCTTCTAGCCTATTACAACATACATGAGATAAAGACCGAGATTGATAATATAATTTGAGGCTAACAATCTCCCCCTAAGCTTGGTTTCTGAGAGATTCCAAGCTTTCATGTTAAACTCATTATCTTGAGGCCAACAATCTTCCTTGAAGCTAGGCTTCTTGCATATTCTGAGCTTCTATGTTCACATAAATATTTAAGGCTAACAATCCCCCCTAATGTGTGGTCTTCGAATTCCTGAGGTGAGATCTCGAATCTTGCTTCCTTGGACTTATTGAGATTGCTTTGTCGTTGAGTTCTTGAGTCTTTGGTCTTTATTATGTTGTAGCCTTGTTCCTTTATGTTGTGTGATCTTTAGCCTTTGTCATTGTCTTTCGACTTCGTCTTTGATTTTGAGATCTCTAAATCTTTTCCTTGTTTTCATTGGTAACGTCTTTGTCCAGCCTATCGATCTCTTAGTGTTCTTGAACCAAAACACTGTTCATACTTTGCACTTCTTGATAGCACTTTAATAAATCACCCCCGACAGCATCAACTGGGAATTTCTGAGGTTATATCTTTAATATCAGAGTATGCGAAAGTTTTTGTCTTTAATACTTAAGCTTTCTTGATACTTGAATCTTAATGCTTATAGTATGTATTTGTAGTTTGAGCATGAGCATGTGGTAGTGAATCTGATTCAGCTAGAATGAGGTGTCTCCATCTCCACCTTTATATGAATCCTGAAATAAAACAGTCAGCAATAAAGCTTGTGGACGAATATGGCATTGTCATTCGCCCATTTGGTTGGATTAACCTTTGGTTCTGTGAGGACCAACCGTATTCAGGTGATACAATTTAGGAAGAATCTCCTTGACGCGATTTTCAAATTTAAGCGTAAGATCCACCAACACTGATGTATTAGATTACACCAAGCAAGCTTTGTTCTCAATATCTGAACGGCCTCAAAGCAGACAACACATATGAGTGAAACGGTTTGAGTTACTAACTTACCAATAGAGTCGTCAATTCATTTACAGAACAAGTATGATTCTCAAGGAAATCGCACCTAACGTTATTCTTACCAGGTGACACAAGTGTTGATTCCAAATAGACTCGCGCAAGTCAACCTACAAGAGCTTTTTTGATGTTGGCTCAAGCAGAATTTTTCCTTGCCCACAGTGAATAACTTCAGTATCACTCGAGGAAGTCTGGCAAAATCACAAGGATAATGCGTAAGACTCTTGTTAACAGCTTGTGAACTTATTGATGTTCAACAAGTGTATTCTGCATCAAAAAAAAGTAGACAGATGTGCGTAAGCCTATGATGATTTATTTTATTGGATCGCTATTGGCTCTAGACTCGATTAGTTCGTTTTTGGTTTTAGTTAACCTCAGAGGCTGGACAAACTGCCACCTAAGTCAATGAAGAGGAATATCAACTAACATCGGAGAACAGTGTGAGAAAGTCAATAGAATCCGGTGTGTAAAACTCCGTGATAAACAAGACAAGTTAGTTGAGAGAAACTCACATGACTGTGAGGGTTGTGCAATGCATTCTGAGGTCCATGATGTCATACACGGATTTTAAATTACAGCTAAGATACATCTTTTATGGAGAAATCGATAGATTATGTATTAACTCGGTTTCTGCCTAAGTTGTGTGGAGGGATCTTTCTTTTCACCCTTTATCCAAACATTTCTTTTTAATTTTTCAACCCCTTCAATGCTTACCAAGACGTCATTACTAACACCTTGTTGTGATTGTTCCAGTGTTAGCTCAATCTTAGTCGGCATTATTCCCTTATACTCATTCATCTCCAATCATACCTAAGGACTGCTATTTCTAATTATGGAGTGTCCTTGGGTAGATCCCTCCGGTTCTGGTTGGATCAATGGACTAATACCTAACCTAACCACCTTATGACTTCAGAATCGTCGTGAATTAAGATGTTGTTGGGTATGAGATCGTAACCATAAAACCTTTGTCCGTAGAGTATAAAGCACTTAGAGTCATTTAGATCAGTTATTATTTTCAAGATCACATTTTAATTACATTTCTCCCCTTATTTTAAATACTAATTCACTTAGTTTTTGAAATACCTTGTGATTAAAATTTGTCATGAAAATCCGGTGGGAAAAATATTATTAGCATGAATTATATGGAACTTTAACTTGCTCCCCCTCAATTTTACATATGTTTGACACCAAAAAAATGATACCAAGTTGTAAAATGAATATAAAATTAAGGGTTAGCATTGTTGAGCACACAATTTTGAAAGATTATGAATTGTCATTGAAGAATTCTTGAAAAATTATGCTCAACCACTTAATCATCTATAACATACAATCTATTGTGTAGTCATCATTATTACTGAGTTGTTATTAAGAGATTTTTTGATAATGTTTTGAATACATAAGAATTGTCGTGAGATGATGTATCCAAAATCATTAAAACTTTGTTTTTTGAAAAACTCTCCCTCAAACATTGACTCGTTTTTGAGAATGACACCAATAGTAGAAGAATTGTCTTGTAAAACTTTATGAGGGATGAAGTGTTGAACACATAATTTTAAAAGATTTTGAATTGTCATTGAGAAATTCTTGAAAAATTATGTTTAACATTTTGAAAAGCATCATGTTAGAAGACTTCTCTTCTAACGCTAAGGATAAGCGCACTGAAATGAACACTCTCCTTTGTCGTTCGGGTCCAAGTTACAATCTGAGAGTGATTACAAGTCATGAAGAAAAATTAGAAATGACATGTTTTGAAAGCATTTAAAACTCCTGTTTGAACTTCATTTACACACCCGTGTCAATGTTAATCGAAATTTCTAGGAACGTAAATATTATCGATTCCAAGAGACATGCCGAGAAGATTCTTTTTGTGAAACATTTTCTAATTTTCTGATTTTTTGATTTTGTTTTTTCTTTTTAAAATTTTATATTTTTGTATTTTTTATAAAAAATATTTACATGTTGACCTCAGCATTGTTATGTGATTTTGGAATAGTAATTCTAACTCTTGTCGTGATGTAGAGCCTTGTCCATGACTTGCTGGTAGGAGACAACATTGAACCTTGACTGTTCAATGATGTGGGTCATGAATTCTGAGTTTTAACTGTTATGAACAGAAGCATTACTAGTTCATCATAACAAAATTTCTTTAAAGCCCAGGTTTCTGAATATCATCTTTTCATCAACCAAACACTATCTACACGTACGCATCCTTTTTGATTTTGAAAGATGTACCTCACTTAAGTATAAGAGTACCTGCACAAACATTAAGAGTTTGTTCAGCATCATATTGTTATAGTGATATCTTTATTTGAACCATTAGTGGGTTCACGTCAACCGTGGTTGTGCTGGAGAGGTGAATATCTTTCCAGTAGAACCCACCTAAGAGCCAACAATTTTGAAAAGTTTTACCCGTCAGGTTTTTCCACTAAGACAAGATCTAGGAGTCATGTTTTTCTCATGCATAACGAAATCTTTTTTGATTGAAAACCATTCCTTTTTGGTTATAATTCTTTCTGGTTTCTTTTGCAAAATTATGTTTGAGCTCTATGATTCGATCCAAATAGCTATTATATTATTTAATAAATAATCTAAAGTATCTCACATTAATTATAATATTAGAAGATGTATCCCGTTTGATAATTTGGAAAATTGCTTGAGGACAAAACAATATATTATCTCCCGATAGGTCTAACCCTTACAAGAGGTGAATTAGAAATTCATAATAAGTGTTTTGTTTGATGCTCGAATATCAAATTTTTTGAATTTTGGCTTTAATTCTACTTAACGCAAAAGCAACTAAAGATAAGCTAAACTAACAATTAAAGCAATAAAATGATAACGGGAATTCTAAAACGTGACATAAAAACCTAAATAATCAAATTTTACCCTTAAAAATGCAAATCTAATTTTTAAAAGCCCTAAATGATTAAAAAAATAATTTTAGAAAAAAGAATTGTATTTTTTTCATTTTTGTTTTATTTATTATGAATTAAAAACAATTTTAATCTAAAATAATACTAAAAATGCAAAACTATTTTATAAAAATTCCAAAAAATTACTGAAAGTACTTAACACTAATGCTAATGTTTAAAAAATAAAACTGCTAAAAGCATGCTTATAAATAGGCCAGGAAAAATCAAATAAGCAATTAAGCTAAAACTTAAAATTGAGGTTAAATAATAAATGGTGCAATAGGTTGGCAGAAAAGTCCCAAGGGCACTACTGGTAAAGAGTGTGTGTGTTGAGGTGTTGGTGTTATAAAGGAGAGGCCACAGGTTCGAAACCTCTGGCCTTTCTTTTTTACAAAACATTTTTTTATTTTAAAAAGCTAAAGTATAAATGAAAATAAGCTAATTTAATAAATGAACTTAATACTAAAACTTAATAATAAGCTAATAAAAAGCAACAAATAAGCAACAATTTGGTTTTCTCAATTCTTAAAAAATAAGCTAAACTGATGGGGCCTTTTTGGACCTAATAAGCTAACAGAATCAAATAAGCTGATGACAGCTCTTAAGCTAGTCTAACTAAGCACTGATGACTTAGAAAATAAGCAGACCAGATAAGCTACAAAGCACTTAAAAAGCTAAAGACAGATAGCTTAAGACAGACTTCAAAGGAACCTTTGAAAACTTTGAGCTTAAAATTCAGGACTATTAAGCAATAAGCAAAACCTAAAAAGCAAAAACAGATTAAGACTAATAGGCTAAAGACTCAAATAAGCTGAAATTAAACAGATTACCTAAAGAAAATAAGCTAGGCAAGGACAAATAAAAATGACAGACACACACTTGTTTTTGGCTTTTTGGTTTTATTTGACACTTTAGCAACTTAAAACAAGACTCAATAAGCAAGAAAAAGTTAAAGAAAAACTAAAAACAGATTAAAAGCTTGACTCAATAAACTGATACACACTGAAATTAAGCTAAATTAAACATACAATAAGCTAGAAATTCACCTTAAAACATCTGCAAACTTGACTTTATTTTTACTTTTAAAGTTAAATGGCTATTTGCAGCCCTAGATTTAAGCTAGAATAAGCTAATGTGAAAACTCAAAAGGTTGAAACAGATAAAGCTTGATACCTAAAGAGCTTATTCTATCATTATCAGACCTTAAAACAAACTTAATCAAATCTAAAAATGAAATTGAAAACTGGACTTTTGAAACTGAAAATGAAGCTAGCTACTTAGAGATTTTTGACTCAAACACACAAGACAATTGCACACATAATCTAGACATATTCTACTGCATTTTGAGCCTTTAAACAAGCATGAAAACAACACCAAAAAGCATCTTATAAAGATCTAATAATGCTAACAGTTCTAATAAGCTAAGCTACCACAGATTCAAACTATATTTAGCTTAACCCTTAAATCTGATTATTAAACCTTAAAAACTTTTATAAACTGATTTCTAGGCTTAATTTGAGCTTTTCAAATTTGCTTTAAGGACCAAAAGGCTAACAAGCAGTTTTAACACAAGTTAGAACTGCTTGTGCCAAACACCCCTTAAAGTTTTTGAAATCCATTTTAAGCTTAAAGCAGATGTATAAAAGCTATTAAAGCTTAAACAGATTAAGATATTAGTATGTGAAGAACTTTTAAGCAATTTTTAACCACAATTAAGCACTAATCAATAAGCTGGAACAATAAACATATTTTTGGATTTTTAGACAGTTTTAATCAAAATAAAGAAGAACTTAAAAACAGATTAATATAAGCCACAAGCTAAATGTATTAAGCTAATAAAAGTCAGATTAAACACAATAAAAGCAGAATTAAACAACAATAAGCAGATCTATAAGCTAAACATTAATAAGCTAAAATTAAGTGAAATTGAAGAGTACCTTGATCCTTTGCTCAAAACAAGGATGTAAATGCTCAAAAGGGCTTATCAACAAGCTCTAGCTTGTTTGCACAAGCTAGTAAGGTCCATAAGCCCTTTCATGAGTGGCTTATCATCCAAAACATAAGCTGAGGTATTTTTGGGGAGAAATAAAGTGTATATCTAAACTCAGTTAAGCTTTTGAAGGCTTAACTGAGTATAAGCTAGCTTAAGTAGTAATGAAGAGCTTTTAGGAGCTTATTAGGAGATTGTGAACTTATTCAAATCATAATTGCATAAACTGAAAACAATGATTAAACACGAAATTAAAACCAACTGACTTTTATTGATTAACAAATTGTTTACAATACTTGGAAAAGGAAAATACAATGAAAATTAAGCTAAAAACTACTATAAGCTACTAAATTACTAAAAGCTTAAGCTAAATCCTACATACCCTAATTGTGTGATCAAGCCCTCTATTTATAGGGGTGAGAGGAACCTTCTAGCCTTCAGGACGCTCCCCAATCTCTAATCTTGGCCCTCTATCAATAACCGCCTCCAAATCATCAACATTTGAGCCGTTAGATCGTGTCCATGTTTAATTGACCAATGGGGTGATGTGGGATTGCCAGCGTGGCTAATGAGGATGTCAGTGGTGTCAGGAAGAACTTCTAGAAGGATGGATAAGCGTGTACTTGAGAAGCATTTACCCTGCTCGTTGTTTGTACTGTGGGTGAAATATGGGAGGGAAAAGAGAAGGTGCTACAGTAACTTTGACCCCGTGTTTATACATTGGGGCGTTGACTTGGTTTATAAAAGTTGGGCTCGGAAAGGATTTGGGCCAAGTAAATGGATTTAATGGAAATGGATTTGGACTTAAGTTATATAAATGGGTTTTAGGTTTTAAGGTTTAGGTAAAATATCTTAATGAGCTGACCCGGCCCATTAAAATGGGTACGGGTTGGCCCATTAAAGATAAATACGCCTTCGGCTTTGATTTCTCGTACTCTTTCCATTCCCGTGCTCGGTTTTGTCAGTTTTGGCTTCGTTTTTGTCCTTTTGTCGATATCCGATACCTGCACATTAAACAACACAAAACAAGCAAATATTTGGCATTTTATGTCCGTTTTTGGTCTTTTAGGGTCGTTTTATTAGGTAAAAGGTATGTGTAATTAAGCACATACCAAAATCCCCCATACTAAACTATTGCCGTGTCCTCACGCAATGTCATAAATACACACTTAGAAAACCAAAAATTTCAACCCCCTTAGACTAATCACCTTGAAAAGTAGCAAAGTGCTCATCTAAAGAGATTAAGAAATCACTAGTTTTGAAAAGCTCCCCGTTTTACCATTTTTATGCATTTATAATTATTATTCATACATATCATAACTTTAAGGATAACGGAACAAGAAACACTAAAAGGATAAATTCATCGTCCTTGATTTTTCACCCTCCAAACCAAGCTTAAAAAGTAATCATTGTTAAATACAAGTTAAGATGCTAACATTACTCATAAATGCTAATTGTGAATGCATAGCTACTTTCCGCTCCCTTATATCCTAAATCCATTTTCAAGGTCGCTTTCGAGTTGTACTCGTTTTTGTCTCTTCCACATACGAATGTAGTTTTTTACAAAAGCAACGAAGAATAGAAATAATACTTCAACTTTCGTATAAGCCCAATCTTTCCAACTTGCTTATGAAATAAGCTCAAACCACTTACTAATTAAGTATTTCAAGTATTCTAAACAAGAAAGTACAAGCTTTTCAGATCAAACAACAACCTTTTAGTAAAAACGCAACCTAGAAATTCAAAGATAAAACTAAAAAAAATGGGTTTTCTAGCCACGAATTTGCTAAGACATAAGCTAAGAAGAACAAGAAACACAAAAAGGACACATTTTTCTTCCAAAAACTTAAACCAACCACGAATTCGTGAGCATATACTACTAAATAAGCCACGAAATGAGCATAAAAATCTTATAAACCACTAAATCAATCACCTATCCACCCGAGGCTCTGATACCAAATGTCGGAACCCTATAATCATTTCACTTTAATGTCTTGATAGCACAAAATAAATAAGAAGAAGATTAGTGGTGTTTGTGGTGGTTGCGATTTGCTTGAGAGAGAAAGAGAGAAAAAGTGGAAGGATTACTTGCAAATGAAAAGTTACAAATGAAACAACACCATTCTCCATCTTTGGAGAGGGGTATTTATAGTTAAGACTAAAAGGCTTGCATGCCTTTAGTAATTCTACAGGCCGGGCTCGGGTTTACTTGGGCTTTCGCCCGATACACGTAACCGGTTAGATTACATTGAATGAGCCCGTTTACCCGTTCTAGTTTATTACAACGTTACATATTAAAATGACTGAGACTTAATATTCTAAATGAACGAACTTTCGTGTTCGACTCATTATTTGAGGCTAACACATACTTTACAAGCAAACTATTCTATGACCCGAATTGAGGTAGATCAGCATAACATGGAGCTTATTGAGATCTATTGGGGGTAATAAATTACTTCTTCCCTAATTCTTCATAAGATGAATATTACTATGAATCCTAATCGTCCCAAAACTATATTTACATGTATATGGGCTTAGCAATCGTGTACTCAATAATTAACTTGGGTTAAACAATATGTACTGAAAAGCGAGTAATACAGGGTAGGGCTAGGCGATGTGGTTAGTAACTATTGGTTTAGGGTGAAAAAGCTCTTCATTAATAGTCTGGCTAACCAAAAAATCACAAGTACCATGAAAAAGATAGGCTAGAAGGGTTGTACTAGGGGTATCCTGCACTAAAAATGAGTGCATGGCAAGGGTGTAGGATAGTTATATGATCGGTGTGACCATCATAACAAATACAAGTTTAAAACGTGGGTTAATCCTAATGCCTCTTATCAAGAAAATCCTAATACTTACTATGCGGTCTTGGAATGCATCACAAAAACATAGTCTAGTATTTAATTTTACTATCGGGTACACCATATGATTTCAAATACGATCTCAATGTTCCAGAAAAGGCGACAAAGATCATACGTACACATCCGTAACGACAGAATAGACATATATGTGTGCATTCGAACCTTAACTCGAGAAAGCTAAAGGTATAAACTATCTTGGGTATCAAAAATGGATACCGATTTCTATATAGAATCTAAAGGCGACATTATTTTGGGCTTGTGAAATTATCAAGGGTTTTTGCTGCTATCATATAGATTTCATATCTATGAGACGCTAATTTAATACTCGGTTTTCGTGGTACTGTGTCCATAAAAAAATTGGTCAAAATTAACTTTTATGTTTTGTTTCGATTATTACCCTTCTTTAAAGTCAAAGCAAATGGCAAATGTAAGAATAATTTCTAAGCTTATTTCCACCACTACGCTTAAGGTTGAACATTGTACCACAATATTTTATAGAAGTACCCCGTATATAAAACGGAAAAAAAAAAGAAAGAAAAAAGTAAAAGATGAAACTAGTACTCCCTGGTTTGCTTCAATAAATGGAGAAGGAAAACATGCGATAACTGGTTAAATCGTCCTCCAAGGAGTCGACTAATGATGAAAAAATCCTAAGATTCTTCAAGATTCTTCTCGTCAAATATAACGTGTCATCAAGACAAGAGGACAAACTACACAAGCGTTTAAAATCGACAAGGATAGATAAATATACAATAAGAGTTAGGGTTTCGACTCTACGAAACAATGAGATAGGTGAGAGTAATGATATATATTATAGGTTTTACGCTTGGTTTACAAAGAATTTACAAATTTTAAATGTTGCACATTTTATTTTTCAGAAATACTTGAATTTTTTTGAATTTTAAATAATGGAGACGCGACGCCGTTGGGTTTTATCACGACGCGTGGCCTCTCCAGAGTCTGTGAGAAGTTATTCTTTGTTTTTAATGAGTTAATTTTCAATGCACGCAATTTATTAGTCAAATCTGATGAAATCGCGCTGCATAAAAACTGGAATTCATCATACAATCATGTGTTTGAAACCGTACGCGAATTAACTAAACAAATTTATTTTAAATGTTTAAATTTGGTCTTAAAAAAACCAATGTTTTCCCCTACAATTATTTTTTGCAAAATGTCTTAATTGCATAATTAAGATGAAGTTACAATCTTACAAAGCATGATTACAAAAATGGGTTCAAACATAATAAAACAAACAATGAAGAATTGAAACACAAGACACTCCTAATTTGAAAGAAAGTTAAATATTAGGTTGCCTCCCAAAAAGCGCTTTTCTTTATTTACGAGTCTTGTAGCTAGAATCAAAGTCACACGTCCTTACGTTACTTCTCCTTCATCATCCATTTCACCTTCTATTTTAGTAAGAGTGGGATGCTTGCTTTTGAAGTTTTTGCTCCTCCATTGGTCGAACTTCATCTCCCTTTTCAGGTGAAGTTTTATCCTTTCTTCCCATTCCAGTACTAGCCTATTTACAATCATTTTAGGGGTTATAGGCTCTTTTTCATTTTAATTACTCTCTCGACCCTTACAGAGGGACTCAGTTTATCATATGTAAAACTAGTTACTACTTTCCGATTTAGAGTTTATGGTTGCCTTTGTCGAACTTAATTACGGCCTTAGCCGTTGTCAGGAATGGTGTTCCTAAGATGAAAGGCCTCTTTTCGTCTTCCTTAATGTCTAAAATCATGAAGTCTATGGGGTACACATGCTCAACGACCTCAACTAATACGTCCTCTGCTATTCCTAAAAGGGTAGATATACGAGTGGCTAGCTAGGGAGAGTCTAATGTCCGTCTCAGCAGGCCTTTCATCGGTTAATTTCATATAGGTAGAGAGGGGCATGCCATTTACGTCGGATCCTTGGTTCAACTAGGGCGTTCATGTGTTTCAGGCTTCCTATGTTAAAGGGAATTTCAAAGTTTCCTCCGATGTCCTCCTTCCTTGTTATCTTGGTTCTAAAAACTGGATATTTCCCCTACACTTATTTTGTTGCAAAATGCCTTTGATTGCAAATAAGACGAAGTTATAAACAAACAAAGCGTGATTACAAAATAATTCAAACATAATAAAACAAAATAAATAATTAAAACACAAGACACTCCTAATATGCGGGAAAGATAAATATTGATTGGGTTGCCTCCCAACAAGCACTTGTTTTTGTTCGAGTCACGAGCATGACTCTACCCTTATTTAACAGATAAAGGGGAGGGTTACCTTACACTTAAGTTCAAGTGCGGGTGGTAGTAACGGTACATACCATCGTGATGAGAAGGAGCCATACGTTGAGAAATTTTTTATTGAAGAATAGGCTCTAAAAGGTGTGCTTCTAGAATTCTACCTCGCTCTACTTCATTTGGCTTATCAAATAAACCAAGTTCTTATCCTAGAGGAGAAAATTCCTTAGATTCTAATCCCCAATCATCATCAAACATCTCCTAATTTGAAATATCAACACCTAGGGATACACTTTTTCCTAATAAACCCGGTTTAAATCAATAATGTCTCTTAAGGTTATTTATACCTGGGTTATAATAACTATACACAACTTTAGGATGGGAATTTGCCACGTGAGGTGAAGGCGGTGTTTGAGTTGTTAAATAATCTACTACCTTCATCCTAGAAGTATCTGGACTATGTGGTTTGATGGGTGGTTCGGGGCTCATTACGTCTCCTAGACTTACATCTAAGGATGGACTATTGAGTAAAGGTTGAGGCTCCGGTCCATCAAAACTAGGAACTTCCCTAGAACTAAGAGGAGTGTTGTGATTACAATTCAAGCCTACTTCCTCTAGTTTTGTTTCGTTCAAAGGTTTGACCTCTATCGGGGTCCCTAAAGAGTTTTCTACTTCTTCCGGGTAAGTCACAAGCGGTGTGTATTCCTCAAATGACGGTAGGGTTTGTGTGGTACTCTCAGGGCTTGTAACCCCTACCTCATTATCCATCGTACTTATGTTATCTACATGCTCATCATAATCTAACCATGTCATACACCTAGGTACCTGTACCCTAACCATATCATCCCCAACTATTTGAGCATTTAGATTTACTATTGTTTCATTAGAAATAGCGCTTGTTGGGTTGCTACATTTTTTTATCATATTAGGCATAATCCTCTATGGCATACCATGCCCCTATATCACTAAACTTCCTAAGATCCCCTTCTGCTGTCAAATTGATGATATGACGGGATAACGAGTCAAGATGTTTAAGAAAGATTTCAATTAGGGTCCATATACTAAGGCTATGATTCGGGACTTTTCAGATTACGTCTTTGAAACGAGTCCACGAATCGTATAGAGATTCATCTTGATGTTGTTGGAACACCAAGAGTTGATTACAGAAGAATACATCAAACCTACCTACGCTAGAATAACCATACATATTCATTATAAATTACAAATTTACAAATGTTACGAACAAAGGGCACAAAGAAAAGATAGACTACAAGAAAGCTAATATGCAGAAATTAAAGGTCTCACTTGAAAGGATTCAAGCAAGTAGAACTAAGTTAAACTATGATCAAAACCTAACTATTCCCCACGCAGCGGTGCCAAAAACTTGGTACGCGGTCGTCGTAAGACTTCAACAAGAAGTTTTACAACTCCTTAAGCAGTGTACCTAACAGTTGTTGTAGTAGTATAGGCAAGACTCGGGGGTTGTTATCGTTCTCTAGGGGAATAGGTTGGGAAGGGTTGATCATGATCTAATAGAATTCTAGGGGTTGAGAGAAGATTATTTTTGTGTTTTTATATTTTATAGAAAGCAAGTAAATCTATGGTTTGAGAGGTTGGTTTGATAAACTACTAACTAAACTAATATCTAATCTAATCTATTGGTGATAACTTTATGATAATTAAATGTATTTACTTAATCATGCATTACTTATCAGATTGTTTCTCCTAATCCTGTTGCCTTATCACACTTGTGATGTAATGTGTAAGTATTTCCTAAGTTATGAACGAATTATCTGTCGTCTTTTTAATATTCTATTAAGGCAAAGCATAAGTAAGGTAGTATGAAGACTATTACAAGGCCCCTAAGAGTATATTAAATGCGTGTGAAATACCTTAAGAGGGATTAACCATATAAGGGGCAAGGTAGTATGAAGACTGTTATCCTATGGTATCCTTTCTACGCACTCACGTTATAACACCCTGTGTTTTCAAGTAATTGACGACGTCGATAAATCTACTATTTATTTTTAGTGTCGTACGTGTTTGCTTGTAATTTCATGTATTAAGTAAAATCA
>BQNB010088156.1:14851-27731 GCA_026074375.1 Tanacetum coccineum | reverse complement strand
TATCCAGGTGATTCAGAATTTCCTTAATTTGCTCCTCATGACGTTCCAAACTTGTCTTACGAGAGATTTCTCCTATCTCAAATGCTTGAGGTAGGGCAAAAGTAGAGGAGGATGATTGGCCACGACCTCGTTTCTTAAGTGGCAATAATTCCCCAGGAAGAAAGAATTCTTAAGGATTAAACATTGGAGATAGCATTGAAGATGGAGGCACAATAGTTGGTGGTGGAATATGTGATTCTGTAGCATAATATGCATGCATGACCTTCATATATGGGTCATCATGAAAAAGTGAAAGAGTTGGTGAAGCTGGGACATAGTCCGGGGAAGTCGGGATATAATCTGGAAAGTTGGAGGAAAAAGCATCCTCAATATTGGAAGTAGGGTGGTTGGGAGAAGACATTATTCTGTTAACAACCTAGTGGTAAATAACATAAGTTATTTATATAATAGTATAATAGTTATGTATCTTTACATACTATTCGGGAGATGTAGTGGCATGGAGGACTTTTTTTGGATAGAAAAAGAAAAGTAGTTATAGTTAAGGTTTCAACCTTGTTCTCTATAACCGTGGCTCTTGATACCAACAGTCATAATCATAGAAAACGACTCATAAAAAGAGACGTTTTGGAAAATTTAGTTATCATTCATTTATTCATCAGAGTTTTACAGAAGTGAGGTCCCAAACATCTAGAAACATAAAGTTTGAATGATAACAATTTAGCCATCTTCAAGTCCGTGCCACTCCGTGCCATAAGTTGCTCAATTACCTGAGATAAACATGCTAAAAAGATCAACACAATGGTTGAGTGAAATTCATAGGTTTATGATAAATAGTTTGAATACAAGTCATAGTGGGCTACGTTGTTATACACCCATAGTTTGTAATAATTGCATATACACTTATCATGGAAAAAACAGTATTATTGCCCTAAGCTCATGATATCAATATGTTAACATGGAAATCACCGTAGTGACATTGGTTGAGGAACAAATGTACTCGTGGAAAGGTAACTTGCCAAAGTTACCCATTATCATCAAATATAGTGCTATTGGTACCAGAAAGTATAGGTACACCAACAGGAGTCGTCACATCCGGATAGATCTATCCACAATATTCGCGTTCACTCGCAAGTGACTAATGGTTCATGATTAAGAAATATTGGCACTGGAAGGTACTTAGGCAATAATATACCTGGCATACAGTTGGAAAAACACTTGCATTCATGGTTTAAGCATGTATCCCCCTTGCGGGTTTATAAAGTATTCAAAAGATTTAAAATGCGAGGCTATGAACTCACCTTATATCAAGTGAAAGTAACAGCCTCGTCACGCAACCTGAGGTAATATGTTAGGTTTTAGTGTGATGGTTTATGTTTTAAAACTTCATAAAGTTTAACGTATTACTTTATTAATTTATGGAAATATTGTATCATTGTTCTTGCTATCATAATCCAGAGGCCATGTAGTATCGTTTGAGGAGTCAGGGCACTTTAAATCTTAAACCCAGCAAATTCGTCAAAACAAATACCCAAATGGAACCCCTCACATAAAATTCCCTCGTAACGTGTTACGATAAGATTTTTAAGTTTCTTCAAAAGCTAGTAGATTATAAGTTACGTTAAATATATAACGTAATTGTTTTATAATGCGTCGATCATTGATTAATAGCGATAAATGTATCAGGTTTTAATAAAATCGAGACTTATAATATTAATATATATATTTTTATAATTTATATGAAAATGTTATATTTTATATTTTTAAGAATAAAAAAATGGCAATATATACCCTTGGTTTATAAACTTTTACAAGTTTAGTCCTTTATATATATATATTAATTTAAACCTTTGACTTTAGAACTTGATAAAATAGGTCCTTTATAGTTATAACTTTAGAATAAAGACATTTTCAGCCCCTTTAGTTATAAATTTCAGAAAGTTACGATATATACCCTTTGCATAGAAATAATTTACAAATCAAGTCCAAAAGGCCATGCAAGCTTATTTTAGGGTTCCAAATGATATTTGCAGGTATATTCTTATTAGAATAAGCTAAAAAAGATGGGTTTATAAACATAACAAAAGTTTAGAAAAGGATTCGTTAGCTAGAAAATCAAAACGGGTCATTTTTAGGGTTTTAATCAAAAAACGCATGGGTTTGAGGATTCAAGGCTTTAACAAGAGTTCATATATGATCTTAAGGTATTATGAACATTCTAATAAGATTATAAGGCTTATTGAACAGATTTTGGCTTACTTGAGCTAAAATGCGTCGAAATGGGGTTTTCGGGTTTCGTACGCTGTACGCTTCAATGATCATTTTTTCATTGCTTCACTTGCTTCTATTTTAGCCTTAGGGACTTTACTTGATCCTTCTTGGTCTGAGTTAAGACTCCATTGTTTTATATGATGAAATTTGAGGTGTGATTTAAAGAGGGTGTATGTTTCGGCTTATATAGTGCTTGGAAAGCCTTTGTGCCCAAGTTTTCTTGTTTGCTTAGTGTCCTAGCTAGATGAAGTGACTAATGGAGGCTAGATGGTGAGTATGATGAGCTAGAAAAATAGCTAGGCAAGGTGGAATGGTGTTGGAGGGGTTTATGAAGGTTCGGTTAGAAAAGGGTGACAAGGAGGTGACAAGGCCACCTTGGTGCTCAAGGTGGTGTAGCGTGTTGTAAGTGCTTGTGAAGTCTTGGTGATGTCATAGACGGTGTAGAAGTGCTGGTTGGTTTAAAATGGTAAACATGAAGTATAAAAGGGTGTGGGTTAGTTAGGGTTCGGGTTAGATTTTTGGTTTTAATTCAAGTTAGGGTTAGGGTTTAGTATAGATTATGGTTTAGGATTAGTGTTACGATTAAGGTTTAGGGTTTAGGATTAAGGTTTAGGTTTAGTTTTAAGTTTAGGGTTTAGTTTTTAGGTTTAAGTGATATTAGGGTTGTAGGGTTTTGTTTTAGGGTTTAGGGTTTTAACTTAGGGTTTTAAGATGAATTAGAGTTTAGATTTAGGGTTTAAAAGTCATGCATTAAGTGCTTGTACCTTGTGTTAAAGTGGTGGTAAAGTTTAAACATGGTTTAGGAGCTTAAATGACCTAATTAAGTTTTTAGGCATGATTAGCTTGTACATTGTGCTTTAGAAAGTTGTAACTTGATTCCGGAGGGAAAAGATATTCAAATGTTGTGTATTGATATTCGTACACATGCTTTAGAGGCTTGCATATTCATTTTATATGTATTATGTAATTAATAGAGTTTTGATGTAAAAACTGTTAACGTTTATGTTGTTTTGAATATAAAGTTTTGAAAAGTTCGTTAAATGTATAATGTCTTGGCTAAAAAATGATATTAAGGTTATAGACTTGACAATATTAGGATGTTTACATGATCTAAAACATAGATATAGATGGCATTGGTAGAGGTTGCGTGAGCTGTTAACTTTAGAGATGCAAGATACGTGGCTAAATAATGAGTTAAATAAAAAATTTCCCTCTAAAAGGGTGGTTATCTAAAGTGCATTTATTTAATAGATGGATAATTACCGTGTTCTAAATTTAATAGATGGATAATTACATTGATGAAAATTGCGGGTTGTTATCGATCCTTATTTTTGGTTGGGTTCCTGTGTTAGCCAAGTAATGCCTGATTCTAGTTTAGCTTACAGATGCTATTTGGGTTTGTGAGCATAGTTTAGCGGCACTGGTTCTCCTAAAGTGATATTTTGCCCTGTTGGGTCTCATTGATGACAACATGGTACGCACTTTACTGTGGGTTTCCATACTTGCCTAACTTGCTTAGGTTTCCAAACTTGCTTAACTTTGGCCAAAATTATGAATATGAATAGAGGGGATGCCTTAAGCGAGATTGCAATATAATCGCAAACACACACACATCATGATTTGATGAAATTAAAATTCATGTTACATTGTTTTTTTGGCAAAAAAAACAAATAAAAAACCAGAATCTAGTAATTCGAATTAATTACAGTACGCTTAGAGCTACTACTAGAATCAACACGATTCGTGGTTCTTAAGATAGACTTATTTATCCTAGGGTGTTCTTCTACTTTCTTCTTGTTGACACCTTTAGCTGGTCGGAATCCTATTTTCTTGGTATTGCTCCTGGCTGTGATGCTAGCATTGCCTGCAACAGTTTACTCCTGGAGACGGAGGACAGGGACATTCGTCTTCTGAGAGTTCAGTTGCTTTACCTGTTGTGTGTGTTACTATTGGACGTGTCACATTGTTCATTAAAGTACTTGCTTTTTTCTCTTATTACAAGGGTAGGAGCATGCTTTTTATCTTGTTGATTAAAGGCTTTCGGACAAGTGCCAATCGCATATTCTAAGAGTTCCTGAGAGTGTTTAGTGTAACGGCAAGCAGAGACAATTGATCTATCTAAGGGTTTACTAACTTAGCGTCCTCTACTTATTTCGCGAAGGGTTTCTTCACTTTCATTAAGATTGTTTGAGATTAAAGTAGATGAAACTTCCCTGTTTTCCTATTGTGAGAGGGAATTGGTTACAACTCTATAAGCATACTACCGGGGTGCAAGAACTCTAGTTTTCACAGACTCTTTTGTGTTGCATTTCAGATTTTCATCGTATTTGGCTTTCAAAGTCTATTTTCAGTTTCAAGGTCGTTGTCCTGTTCTATATGCTTAGCACGCGTGATCTTAATAGAATCGTACAATTCCTTGTAATATTGTTAACATTTTCATTCTCTGTCCTAAAAAGCTCATTTTGTTCTGTAAGGAACGGTGACTTTTTTTAGTAATTGGTGATCTGAAAAATCTACGGTCCTGAAATTCACGAGTACGGTTGCTTCACTACGGGACTCTTTCAACTAAGAGATTGCGTTCTCAATTTTTTGATGGATTGTCCTTTCCTTGAATGGAAGCTTTCATTTTTTCGATTACAAAGACTGAGTCAAAATCAGGAGTATCTCGAGCGGGTGGAGATGGGTCGTTTCTAAAACTTTCTTTAAGGTTTTGATACTTTAACTGTAAATTTAAGTGATTAACCTCAAGATTGGAAAACGTTTTACTGAATTCTAAGATCTTCTTTGGACCTCTATCCCGTAATTTATAAAGCTCAGTTTCAAGTTACAGACAACATGTTTGTATCAATGGTGTGTGCTTCAAGCATTCGGTAATCTAGATTAACAGTAAGCGAAGAATTCGGTTGATATAAAACACTTCTTTGGACAGCAATAGCATTAAAGTCTCATTTGAAATAAGAAGAATTTTTTCCGATCCATCTCTTCATGCTCCTTATTACAACATTTTGCGTTCAATTAAGCTTTCCAACTCTTCAAAATGTCTTACATTTCTTTAATTTCTTTACGTTAAGCCTTTTGAATTCCTTCAAATGTTCTTTAAAGTGGTTTTGAAGAATGGAATGACTCGATGAGGTAACATCTTGGTTTGTTCAAAACCCTTTCCCCTTTAGTAAGCCTGTTGCTGTAATTATATTTATACGGGTTTTCTTAAATTCCAAATAAGTTGAATAAGTGCCAACAAATCTTTTAATTTTCACTTGATTTTTGTTGAAGCACTGGGGACAAGCGTTGCAGGTTATTGGTTGGATACACGTCAATGCTTGATTTGTCTTGAGGCGGTGGTCTGCTTTTGAGAGCTTCTTATTTCGTCTTTATGAGATCTTGAGACCAAAATATTGCTCAGGGTCATTTGCTCTGTGGTATGGATAGGGCGTAAATTATTCTCCTTAGAGTAATCGGTGGTGCTTCCTTAACCTTATGAGTCACACCACTCAGGCTTTATTTTGTCATCATTTTCCTCCTAGTGATTTCAGCAATCTCTAAGGTATCCTTTTTGTTGTGCACTAAGCACGGGACATGATTGTTTTGATATATTTCATATCCTTATAGGTGCAGACGAGAAAATTGCTTTTGCACGGGTGAGGCATAAAGGGTTCTTGTAGCGTAATAGCTACTAATTCAGTTACATTAAAATAGGGCTTTGGTTTACACAACATTGTGAACTGTTTGAAGAGGACTGGTTTGTTTGTATAATTTATCCTCGACCCCCCTTATTCTTTTTAACGCTTTCATGTCTAAAAAATTCTTCAAGGTTTTGTTTGCTTCTGTTTAAAATCCTTTTGCAAAGACGTAAACTTTTTCTTCCAGTGACTTGTTATGGTGATGGCTAGAAGCAAGTTTGATTTTTATAGAATGAAGTTATTTTTCAATTTATATTCCTTAATAATAAGGTCAGTGGGTAATATCTTATTGGTGCATCAATCTTTTGTTCTCTTTCTGTTAATTCAAACCTGGCCCATCTTTCATACAGTCCAGCTTGTTCCTTATATGCTGCAAGTTCAGCAGTTAATAAATTATCAACTACTGTGTTTCATGTTGTGTTAGAGACAGATTTGGCATGCGGTTCATGCATATCATTAAATATCATCATGTATGCATCATTTGAAAATAGAAGATACATTACTTGGTACAACTGGCAACTGCGTTGGCCTTATACATACTGGATCATACGGAATATATTTTCTATACTCGTATAATGTTAGCATGTGAATTAAATCGTAGTTTATTTGTACATCGTCATGCATCTCGTGTTCTTCATGATGTTCACAAACAACATCCTGATAGTGATTATGGTCTGTGTACTCAGATAAATGTCGATCATATAACCGACCGGCTTCATCATAAACGGATCGCGGATGATAGATTTGCCATGAACATAGTTTGTGCCGTAGGAGCCTCATCAACATCAGAATCAAAAGCATCACAGTCATTAGCTGCAACCCCATTATCACATTGAGTGCTAAGTCCCCTTGATTACATGGGATGCTCATCCACATCTTCATCAATAACGTTGTCTTGTCCACCTGCAATAAACAATAACTGTTCTTCATCGAATGTCATCCCGTTCTCCTGAGCTTGCATCAGCAACATCTTGTCTTTGAAGTATTTTGGTGTTTGTGGACGCTTGGAGTTTAAGTGCAGTTCCTTGCTATGTGACCTATACCGTTGCAGTTGTAGCACTTAACCTGCCTTGCTTGACCTGGATTAGCATTCCCAACTCTGTTCTGAGCTCCCCCATAACCAGCTGCACCTGCACCCCGTGCATTGTTCCCATGTCCTCTATTCTGTCGACCCTGAACATTCTGAACAACAACCCTGCCGTCTTGAACTGTGGCTTGATTCCTTGGGTTAGATGAAGTTCTGAGTTGATTGTTTGTTTGAGGAAGGTACGTTTTGTATGATTGGGTAAGTAGGGCAAGTGTGTTGGTTAAATTCTCAATTAAGTTATCCGATGGAGAGAGTCCCGAATCAAGTTGAGTGTTGTCAGCAAAGTGTGGTGGAACATAAGTGGATGGTGGATTTGTAGATGATTGTGAATTGTACTGCTATTGTGAAACATTGGACATCAAGGCGAGAGGATCAACATTTGGTTGAGTGAATCGTTCCAACATCATTTTGTTACCATTGGCATGTGCCTCATGCTGCTTTAGATACGCATACAGTTGATCATAGTTAGAGTCCCTCAAACCTCTATTGAGTTTCATTGCTGTTACAAATCTACCCCATTCTGGCAACATGTTATTAACAAACTTAGAATTCAACTGCATTCTGGACATGGTCATCTTGATGTTACGCATGTCGTTGATGAGTTTGGAAAACCGAACATAGTAATCATGAATAGTCTCTCCTTTGTACTGACGGAAGTGTTCGAAGTCATCATACAGTTGTGATTCACGGTCTTCTTTTGTTAATTCTGAACCTTCCAGGAGCATCTTTACATTGTCCCATATATTCTTTGCATCAGTGTAATGATTGATAAGAGAGTAGATATCTTTTGGCAACCCTTGAAGTAAGATGTTTGTTGCCCAAATGTCAGCATTGTACCTTTTCTTATCTTCAGGTGACAGGTCAGAATAGACCTTCCGTACCTTGACGTGATAGTTGGGCAAGCAGTTCATTGAACTTCTTTGTAGCTACACTTTCTTGCTACATGAGCTTCTCTTTCTCTGGTGTTCCTATTGGTATTGTCAGAATTTTCCATGGTTACAGCTTGTGCTTTGAGAGTTGCGGTAACACTATCAACAACTAGTTTCCTAATGCCAGCTTGAGTCATGGTTGGTGCTTCAGATGTTGGCGTCCTTTTGGGAGGCATTCTATTAACATAAGACAACACGTAATAAGAATGATATCATAATTCTTAAAATGCGTAAGGTTCAAAAATAAACATTGTCACAATAGTGATATCATAGATAATTCATAGATAATTCATATCAAATAAGTATCTATGATTTATTTAGAAGTCATGGTATGATTCATAATGATGAAGACGGAGATGAAATATAGGACACAAGATGAATATGAAATGGGATCACCATTATATTATATCATGAATGACTTGCCTTTGTACTGTACATAGTCAAAATTTGACAAGTGTTGTTATTTATACCACACATCCCGTGGCTAGGTTCTATCAAAAGCTATAACTAGTATCTAATCTAGTAGTCTGATGGTCCTTCCTGGCTGTTCTTGAGTTCATAGATTGCATTCAGAAGACTTTCCTTGTCTGCTTAGTGACGAGCCTGGATAACTTCAAAGATTTATTCTAGATTAGCAATCCTGAAGCGAGCCAGAGCAATCTTGCTATTATTTCCCATTTGCTTCCTTTGAAGTTTAGCAATTTGAGTATGAGACTCTCGGAGTTCAGCTTCCAGATTGTCAAAATCTTGTTGTATGATCACCCGACCATTTCCGAGACCTTCTATTTTGTCTTCTATGTGCTCAATGCGGTCGAGAGAGAGAGTTCATCTAGGTGATTCAAAATTTCCTCAATTTGCTCCTCGTGACGTTCCAGACTTGTCTTACGAGAGCTTTCTCCTATCTCAAATGCTTGAGGTAGGGCAGAAGTAGAGGAGGATGATCGGTCACGACCTCATTTCTTAAGTGGCAATAATTCCTCAGGAAGAAAGAATTCTTGAGGATTAAACATTGGAGATAACATTAAAGATGGAGGCACAATAGTTGGTGGTGGAATAGGTAATTCTTTAGCATAGTATGCATGCATGACCTTTATATAGGGGTCATCATGAAAAAGTAAAAGAGTTGGTGAAGCTATTGGAAAAAAACACAAATAAATAACAATATTAAACCTAACCCAAATGGGTTATTTGAAGAGCTAGAATAAGTTTTTCCCGGTAAAGCTGGGACATAGTCCGGGGAAGCCGGGATATAGTCTAGAAAGTTAGAGGAAAAAGCATCCTCAATATTGGAAGTAGGGTGGCTGGGAGAAGACATCGTTTTGTTAACAACCCAGTGGTAAATAACATAAGTTATTTATATAATAGTATAATAGTTATGTACTTTACGTACTATTCCGGAAGATGTAGCGGCACGGAGGACTTTCTTAGATGGAAAAAGAAAAGAAGTTATAGTTAAGGTTTCAACCTTGTTCTCTATAACGGTAGCTCTTGATACCAATCTATAATACCCCCATTTTTGACATATAGCAGCGGAAGCTAATCTGGGTATTATTTCATAGTAAAACAGTCATAATCATAGAAAACGACTCAAAAGAGACGTTTTTAAAAGATAAGTTATCATTCATTATTTCATCAGAGTTTTTACAAACAGAGGTCCTAAAATCTACATGAAAACATAAAGTTTGAATGATAACAGTTTAGCCATCTTCAAGTCCATGCCACTCCGTGCCATAAGATGCTCAGTTACCTGAGATAAATACAAAAAAGGTCAACACAATGGTTGAGTGAAATTCATAGGTTTATGTTAAACAGTTTGAATACAAGTTCAATAGTGTGTTACGTTGTTATACATCCATAAGTGTAATAATTGCAATGAGTACAATTATTATAGAAAACTGTATTTTATTGGCCCGAAGCTCATGCACCTGAGACCTTGAGATAATCAATACTCATAATAAATTATGCCCCACAGGGTGCCTTTGCCAAACACCCGCCCATTAGTGTTTCAATGAAGTGCGTTTGGTTCAGGAAAAGTATAGGTAACCAACGGGGAAGCTCAGTTCCAAATAGATCTATTCACAGCAGCCCGAACGATAGTACGATGATAACTATATAGGATTATATACAGTTGTTGTTAGACAACATACTTGAATACTGATTCGACCTATATTAACTAGGTTGCATTCGAGCGTTAGCGTGACGCGTTTTTACTTGGGATATTTTGATAATCAGTTTACTCACTCAAGGTGAGTTCATAGCCCCATGTTTTACAATTATTAAATTACAAGTTTTTGGGGTGAGAAACATATGCATGTTTTACAAATTGGACGCAAGTGTACATTTTATCATGATTACATTTTGCCTAAGTAGCGATAACCCACTATGCCCATGAATCATGAACTGTCAATTACTAGAATGTGAGCGCGAATGATTATAGATAGATCTATTTGGGATTGACCTCCCCGTTCGGGTGACTAGCTATCACTGGAAACGAACGTATATCATGTCGGATACTGGATGTTACGGGTTGAACATCATCACGGGCAATGTAGGCAATATTTATATATTGTATTCAATTATGTCGAGCTTCGGTGTCATGAGCTTAGGTAAACGTAATTACATTTTGTGATGTCTGCATCTGTTGCATTATCACTGGGAAAGTCTTGCGGTCCTGCATATACATTTACATAAACCTATGAAATTCACCAACTTTATGTTGACGTTTTTAAATGCAATGTTTTTCAGGTCATTAAGCACGAGGTGCGAAGGATACATTGGTGGTTATATTATGAAGTCATGCATTAAAGATTTAGTCGCATTACATTTTGTGTATCTGTTATGGGCTGGAAATCTTTGTAATAATAACAAGTAAAGCTGCGGGCTTTTGTAACACATACTTTATTAAATCCAATGTATCAGTTTTAAATGACTTTTTGGTCGTTCTTATATTATCTTGTGTTGTTGATCTGAGAAGTAACACGCCCCGGACCCTTATTCCGCTGCGACCCAATTTGGGGGTGTTACATATAGTATATATAATTTAAACCTTTAACTTTGAAACATGGAAAGATAGGTCCTTAAAGTTATAACTTTAGGAAAATGACATTTTCAGCCCCTCTAGTTATAAATTTTAGAAAGTTATCCTTTGCATGAAAACATTTGCAAATCAAGTCCAAAATCCATAATTTTGATATTTTTGAAATCCAAAAGAGTTTTACAGGTTATGGATTATTAGAATAAGCTAAAATAAGTAGAGTTTACGAGCCTATAGCTTATGGAAAGGGCGTATGAGCTTAAAAACACAAAATGGGTGCATATGGTTTAGGAAAACTAAAAACACATGGGTTTGTGATTCAAAGGATCAAACAAAAGTTTATATAAGATCTTATAGAGCTTATAAAGCTTATGGAACAAGGAGAGGACTTACAATCTAGAAAACGGATCGAAAAGGAGGGTTTTTGGGTTCGTACAACTTGGTGACGAGTTCTAAGGCTTTCCTTCATTCTTCTTGGCTTCTAATATGATCTAGGGACCTTATACTTCTTCCTTGGCTTGGCTAGAACTTGTTTTGAGCTTGGTTAAGAGTTTAATGTATGAATTGAGAGTGCATGTTTGGTTCGGCTTTATATAGGCAAGAAAGGACTTGGTGCCCAAGTTTCCTAACTTGGTGGCTAAGTATTCTTGGAGTGGGGGTCAAGGGTTGTAGAGAGTGAGTAAGGAAGGCTAGGAATGTAGCTTAGAGAGGTGTAAGGGTGCGAATGGACTAGAAGTGATGAGGTGGTTTGCTTGGTGAACAAGGGTAGCTAGTAGGTGACAATAAGCTTACAAGGTCGTGATGGAGCTGCCTGTAATGTATGGTGACATGAGAGTGAGGTCATGGTAGTGTTAGGGTGATAGCTTAAGGTGCTTGAAATGGTTTTAAAAGAGAATTAAGGGGTGATTAGGGTTTAAGGTTTTAGATTAGAGTTTTAGGAAAACTTAGGGTTTAGGTTTAGGGTTTACGAGTCATGCATTAAGTGCTTGTACCTTGTGCTAAAGTGGTAGTAAGAAACCAAAGTGATTTAGGAGGTAAAATGGCCTAGTTTGACTTTCTTGCATTATTGACTTGTACATTGGGCTTAAATAAGTTGTACATTAACTTGGAGTGAAATTATGTTTCAAATGTTGTGCATTGTAAACTTGTACGCATGCTTGAAGGCTTACACATTCATTTTATATGTATACATTACATATAATTAGGGGTTTGATATAAACGTTAACGTTTAATGCTTGTTTTGATATAACGTTTTGAAAAGTACGTTAAATGGATAATGTACTTGGTAAAAATGATATTAGGATATAGACTTGACATATTAGGATGTTTACATGATATAAACATAGATAGAGTTGGCATAGGTATGTTGCGTGAGCTCATTTACTTTAAAGATGCAAGTTACGTTGCATAATGAGATAAAGCAAAAATTTCCCTGTAAAAAGGTGGTATATATAATAGTTGGATATTATAGTGCATCTAATTTAATAGATGGATAATTACATTGATGAAAATTACGGGTTGTTATAGTCCCCCTCCCTTAAAAGAAATCTCGTCCTTAGATTTAGTTGGATGCCAGAGTGATGTTTGAAAACATATGTGGATATTTGGCACGAATTTCATCTTCGCGTTACCACGTAAATTTTGGTCCTCTTTTAGAGTTCCATCTTACTTTGACTATAGGAATACGACTTTGTTTTAGTTGCTTGACTTCTCAATCCATAATCTCCACTGGTTCTTCCACAAAGTTGAGTTTGTCATCAAGCCAAAGCTCTTTCATTGGAATGACAAGAGATTCGTCAGATAAGCATTTCTTTAGATTAAAAAAGTGGAAAGTAGTGTGGATATTACTGAGCTCTTTAGGAAGTTCAAGTTTATATGCCAC
>BQNB010088156.1:0-13983 GCA_026074375.1 Tanacetum coccineum | reverse complement strand
TAGACTTGACATATTAGGATATTTATATGATATAAACATAGATAGAGATGGCATTGGTAGAGGTTGCGTGAGCTCGTTTACTTTCGAGATGCAAGTTACGTTGCATAATGAGATAAAGCAAAAAAATTCCCTGTAAAAAGGTGGTATATATAATAGATGGATATTACAGTGCATCTAATTTAATATATGGATATTTACATTGATGAAAATTGCAGGTTGTTATATGACGGCGTCACGAAACCCTAGCGACGCCGTCAGGACCCAAATTTTAAATATACAAACCTTTATTTTTCATATTTTCGTGTGGAAACTTAGGAAAACCTTTGTAGCAGCTGCCATAGTCGAATTTTAGGGATTTCTAATCCTTTTGTACTTATTATTACTCCATGTTCAATTGAAGTGAAGTTTATATTCCATTTAATCATTCAATATGTCTATGTGTTGTTTGATTCTTTGTTCTTCGCTTTCAATTAACATGCTTGGCTAAATTAATATAGTGTTTGCTAATGATTGCATGAAACCTAGTTTGTAATCTCTATTATATTGCTTCTTGTTAGTGGTGTGTACGTTAGGCTCTATAAAACTAGCTATTTGATCTTCATATCATAGCGAAGACGTCTAGAGAAACGTAGTTAGGTTAGAGGATACATGTGATTAGATCTTCATATCTAGATCACCTTTGGGTGGATTTTGAATTAAGTATTTATTGCGAGTGATTAATTATTGGGAGGGAGCGTGTCAGACAAGTAACGCCTGACTAGGTTGTCACGTAGAATGCGGACTTGACCAACCCACTGCAGAAGTAGGGGAATACTTACACATTATACTAATGAGGGTGACGGGCAATAGAAATAGAGAGAGCAGCTAGGGAGTAGTACATGATTAGGTAAACACGTTTGTTTAACCATACAAGTTCCACATCAATTTACTTGTTTGCTTAAGTAGATTAGATTTAGGAGTAGTTTAAGTAGTTTAATAAACCCACTCTTTAAAACCCGAGATACTTGCTTTAAAAAACATAAAAATAAAAAATACTATTCACTCAATCTTTAGACCCTAGTAACATACAATACGAGCCTACCCAAACTATTCCCCTAGAGACCGATAATAACCCCTCCGAGTCTTGTCTATACTATACTACAATGGTTAGGTACTTTGTCTAGGAGGGTTGTAAAACTTTTGCGTTTGCAACTATTTGCATCATAAGTGGCCTGTCAAATCACACAAAAAGGTATGTTACATAAATCAGCTGAGTAAACTTAATACTTAGAATATTAGTTTGGGTAGCATGACTTAGTAGGTGTGCTTGGCTTTATCAAGAAGGTAGGAGGAAAATCAATAACCAAATGACTTCCTACATCTTTGATTTCATCAAAGCACACTAGATGAACATTGCACTAGAACGTAATCATTAATAAGTTAGGGGATTAGCAAGGTAAGCATGCCTTTATCTCTTGATCTTCTTTACAACTAGAACCGAACTATATGTATTTTATTTTATATTGTTTCTTTTTATTTTTTGTTCATTAGATTAATTATACTAAACACATAATCAGCGGATTTAAAGCGTACATGACAACTCTTAAAAACTGCTAGACATTTAGGATCTCTTTGCTTCATGCGAACGACCCGGTATTGCCGACTTACTATATTACACATATCGAGTACACTACTTGTAAGTGTTGGTGATCGTCTAAAGGATTTGGTATACTAAAAATTTAAAACTTAGATCACACACATCAAACAATGTGTCTACTGTAATTATCTTGCCTCTACTCCCCACATGGAATTATGAGGTGGCATGCTTAGTCAGATCAGAGAGACCTTATCTCGGAAAGTATTAAGTAACTAAGAGTACTACGGTCTAGAAAGTGATAATGTAACGATTACTCTTATCTCAACAATGTTCATAGATGATGTGTGAGAAACTGTCCTTTAAGGTGGTGTCTTCGGTGGAGTTCGGGGAAGCATAGTGCTGTGTATTTTAAGTGTCTAATAAGCAGTTTTTATATATTTGTTTTTAGTCTTTATTAAGTTTATAGTGTTTTTATTTTCTTAAAGTAGCGCTTGAAATTGCTGAATTCATTGTTCATAGGTCTATACGATGTATCCTCTTTTTAAGGGTACAAGTAAGTCGTATTTTAACGAGGATATTATTACCCCGTGTGGAGAATTCATGACTTTCTTCTCAAGCATCCCACCAGCACGCCTATTCTTGGAAATCCCATTCTCTCTCCAGCGTAACACCCGAGAATCTGTCACTCTAGAGTAATGCTTAAGTACCATATAAATCTGTTTCCTCTGCGCTATAAGAATGTGACCATATGTGAGGCTGTGACACTGTAAGGTGACTCGAGTTATCTAGAAGTATGTTTATAGTCAAGGTGCTCTAATACCGTATACTCACCATTAGAACGTCTCCAGATCATGTCCGCTCACCTACAAGAGTTTAGTCATATATGTTGTCAATTGATGTCATACACTCTCTGATAGTGATAAAGACAATCGCTGCATCATACTTTTGTCACAGTGTTAAGTATAGATAGAAAATGTTCTTAAGTAAATGTGTGCACTATACCCGTATTGTACATGTGACTCAGAGATCATTAAGTGTATGGGTTTGACAAGCAATAAATCTCTTTATAGAGTGTATGTTAGTGTGATCTGAATTCTGTTTGCGTAGTCCATTTAGTTATTTGATTTAGTTGTGTAAAAACCTCTAGATAGTGTATGTGTCGAGTAAATTGGAGACACTCTCTCCTAGTGAATACTGTATTTTATTACATATTAATACTTATTATAGTACTATTGATTCCTTCAAATCTGCGCCAGAGAGTTGTGCCATGTGGATTGTGAGATAACAAGGTCCGACACATATCTCAATGAGTTTTGCAAGATGTTGATACACTCGTAACTACTCGAGCGCGAGTGTAGGTCAGATTTGACACTCACATTTCGGTGAGTGACTTAGATAGTATCTAGATCCTGTAAACACTATAACTCTGTGGTGCGCTCGGATCGTTATGCAGCGTATAAAAGCAATATCTATACGATGTATAGAATTATGTTTGAAAGAGAAACTTTTAGTTTTTGTTTCTTTTTAGTATAATTTAGTTTAATTAGTTTACTTTTACCTTGCTAGTACTATTGATTCTTCTTGGGTCATATTTTAGATAACATGAAAATAGGTGATATTAACGATATGACGATGAAAGAATACATTGCAAGGAATAGTACTAACCATGGTGCGGGAAGACCTAGGATTGAGGATAACCTTGCGTTTGAAATCAAATGTCACATTCTAAAAAAGCTAAGGGAAACACCTTTAGCCGTAAAACCGTTGAGGATGTTAACGAGCATGTTGAGAAGGTGTTGGAATAATCTGATATGTTTTACCTTATGGGAATAACAAAATATCAAATCATGCTTACTATCTTTTTAAAAACCCTAATTGGAGGAGCACGAAGATGGCTAAAGAGCTAGCCAACTGGTTCGATTACTACATGGGAACTTCTGAAAAGCAAGTTCCTTACTAAATACTGGTTTATAAGTCTTTGAATAATTCAATAACTTCATGTTCATGTCCTACCAAGAAGACATAACAAGTTAGCCACTTACTTTATGTTATGACTCATTGATTAATGTAATGACTTTATATTTACATTTTAACAAGAAAACATAATTATACTAAATAAAGTAATTATGAACGCATACTCTTGAGTTCAATAGTAATTTCAAGTTAATTTCATATTTCATATTTATGATTTTACAACAAACCATGATCATATTGACAAAAGCATATAATCAATGTGCTAAAGTACCTGTACATTATATCTTGATATTAGATCTTAATAGGGCAACATACATTTTATGTGTTTGTGTCCTAGTAGAATTATTAGCTTTCTTACCTTGCGGTCTAGAGAAACCAATAATCATATTGTTATATGTTGTTCCTTGCACACACTTTGAGATTTCTCCCACTTGCGCATGGCACAACATCATATATGTAGACAAACAACACGACACGCGCTTGCTTGTATAAACAATATGAATGTGTCATAAATATTACAAGTAGATTTAGAACTATATCGTTTAATAAGTAATTGTGCATAATTATTCCATATATAACTTTTCAGGAAGCAACATCAGGAAAATAACATGTTATCATATAAAATAAAATGCAATCTTCCTTAAAACTATGGTTGTTCATATTCAGAAAGTTATTAATTATTTCAAGGCAAGCAAGAAATAATGTGGGTAACTAACAAGGAAATAAAGCTTGTAACTCACATTGAATTAGACAACATTACATGAATGTCTTTTTAGTAGTAAAACACAAAGCTCCTACTGGATTTGTCAACATTGTAAGTGTTACATCACTAGTAGAAAATAAATAGTGATTTATTTACTTTCATACTCTCTTAGAATGCCTACAAGTAGCTATGTACTTAAGTATTGTATAGAGTATACAAAGTTCTACTTATGTAGATGAGGGACTATCCATTCATGCTTTCATTAACTTGAACATTTAGCATGAAATTCCTCCTTAATCGGTATGCCTAGCCACAAGGGTGTTTAGCACCTTAGGAAATAAAGTGAGCCCAAGAAAAATACCTAGAAGACATGCTAGTAATTTTCTTTACTCGTTGAGATCTATTGAGATTTCCTCTCATTAACTCATACATCGTCTTGACAAGTGCAAGATGTTATCATTTTGGTAGCTATAGACAATATGTTCACTAATTACACAAAATCTTTTATCTTTCAAAGATTTCAGAACCAAAAAAGAGTAATGAAAGAATAAAAGTAATTTTAAATATAATGGGGAAAAATTAAATTTTATCCTATCTTAGCTTTGTCCAGTAAGGAGAATAGATAAGAGTAAGTCTTTCTATTTCTTACAAGGAAATGACTTGGTTTATCTTTTCAAGAAAAACAAACTTTCGTTTACGGTTTATATTGCAATAATACCATTAATTAGAACATAGAAAGTTTAATTTTAGTATTTTAGATAGTCATTTATTTTAGAAATTAACTACCCATGTTTTATATAAAATAATTAATTTACTAAAAGACTAAGACCTTACTTGAATACTTACTTATTATAGAAGGTCTGACCAAATAGTAAACAAATAGGGCAAGAGGTAAGCGGCGTGCGATAATTGCATTGAAAGTGCAATTCTTAGATTTATGAGACTCATGGCATTGGAGAAATAATCTGCAAATGTCATGTGGCATGTTTTGTCTCATCTTATGCCTCGGGTCGAAGGTCTGACCAACCATACTCGATTAAGTCATCAAATATAAGAACGTGTGAAAATTAACAAAAGGTCTGACCTATTAGAGAAAATTTACCTTGGTTTGTAATTCACCTAAGGTCTGATCATAGACTAAAAACATTTGCAAGTGTTCTCGAACTGGACGACATAGACTTAAATTAAACACATAGGGTATTCACATAATCTTGATAAAACATGTGTTAACACAAGTCAAGAAAACAATTTTGTTAACTTTTTATGTGCACTTTTATCGCGAAAAAAGATTAAAGAATGACCAAACTTTATACCGTACTCTGCATGTGTTCGAAAACACAAGTTCTTCTAATAATTACCACATATGTCGATACATGTAGTGGCATGGGAAAAGATGAAAGGTCAACCAAACCCTAGACCATTTGCTAAAACCAAGTGCTTGCACGAACTCACACCTATGCGTCATGCCATACAAGCCATAATGTAGTAGCAAATTTCGTCATTGATAAAATTGCAAAAACTTTATATAAAAGTTTATTAAACCAATAATTATCGCGGGAACATTATAGTATATTTTCCACACCCTTGATATGTTTGCCAGCGATTGATTTAATTAAATCAAATTTTGATAGTTTAATGTCCGTTTAATATCAAAAAGATTTCTTAAGCATATAACACGTCACATGGAACAAGATAACATATTAAGAGACAAAATTAAACCAGTGATGCAAGCAAGTTTGTCGCTGGAGAAAATTATAGTGTAAACCTAACCCGACTATACGACACATAAACTCACAAGAATATTGATTTAATCAAAACAAGTTTCGATAGTTTAATAGTTTATTTTTATTATTTCAAAAATCTTTTTTTAGGTAAAGGGTTTCCCCGGTAAAATTTTATTATGCCAAAAAACATTTAAGTACAAGGGATGAGGGTGAGTCCCACATCACCGCCCGTTACATAAAGCTCCTTCCTTAAAGGAAGGTACACAAACTTACAAGACAAAAGAAACATAAAAATATTTCTTCATGCGACCTCGAACTCGGATATCAAGATTATCGCATATAGCTAGAATCTCTTGAGAAAGATCCTGACCTTCGTACATATCATCATCGTATGGGTCTTCATTATAGTCACCGTTATCATACGAATCCCTCCATTGTTCCAGCAAACTTTGAGTGCCAAAACCTACCCTTTCTGAAGCCAAAGAATGAGCCATATCATTATCAACTGATGCAACCTCATCTTAACTATCATAATCACCCAAAAACTCTACCTTCTTCAAAGGATTACCAGCTTCATCCATAAAAATAGCTTTCCCACTAGTAAGTAATTCTTCAAACTTCCTAATTTTATCAATAATAGGAGTAGTACTAGTATTACTATTATCGACATTCACAAAAGAGGATCCACTTAAAGTAGCCTCATTATTAACCAAATTAGTAGTCCCTCCTCCACATCATTGTCGACCGAATTAAGAACATCAAATGGATTAGAATTACTAACCTTAATAGTAGGTTCCACACCTTTCTTCTTATTATCGCCAGAGCTAGCAGTAGCCTTTTTATTAATAGGTCTATATTCTTTCTGAGGTTTAAAGCCCATTTTTTGACCAACTGGAACACCTCGAGAAGTTTGACTAGGCTTCTTCAGAGTCTTCTTCTCACCAGCACCTGTTTAATTCGGACATTCCTTATGAATATGTCCAAAAACCTTACAAGACGCACACCTAGGAGGTTTCCACTCATACTCAACACAGACATTACATATATAATGGCCCTCCCCAGTAATTTTAGGTATAGCCATGACAATGTTATCTTTCAACTCCACATCAGCTCTAAGCTCAATCATAACTCTAGCATAGCTTGACCTACCCCAAGATTGCATGCACATATCAGATGTATAAGAGTCAAGTATTAGAGGAGTACCTAATTTTGTAGCAATGATACTCAATCCATCTTTGCTTAAGGTCGTAACAGGTACACCATGGAGTTTAACCCAAACTAGAACAATACTAACATCTTCCTTTAATAGGTTCTCATCCGGATGCCATTTCTTCAAGATAAGCGGGTTATTTCAGATAAACCACGAACCATTCTCAAGCATAGCATCTAATCCGTCTATGGAGCTAAACTGAAAGAAGAATAATCCGGTATACGAGTTAAACATAGAATGAACAAGCCCATATTCACCCCAAGTGTTCCTAACATAGTTAGCAACAACAGGGTATGCCACACGCTTCCCTAAGAAAAAACCATATGCTGTATAAGTAAATCGTTCACTTATAGCTCGAATAGACTCCACCGGGACAACCACATCAATCCCATTACCCCCCAGTGTAAACAAAGTATGAATATTCAATTTCTTCCCACTTGGTTTACCCATTAGCATATGAAGACTTACCAGGGGCATTACCAGCCGAAGTAGTTACCTGCGTAGGTAATGGTGGAAAAGATCCCAAAACGGTAGTATCCTCCAAAGAGATTAGCTTTTCCTTCTCCACATCCATGTCAACCACAGATGGTGTTACACCCTCCATTATAGCATAAACTGGAGTAATATTATTATCATTATTACTATTCGAGTTAAATATTATGTCATGTCTATCTCTTATTTGTATATATTTAAAATTTTGATCATGATTATTAAGCGAAAGAAAATTTAGGTCATGTTTGTTTCTTAGTTATACATATAAAAAAATTGACAAATCCTGTGTGTATGATTTATATCATGATGAACTCACATTATGTTGAATTATATATAAACTATTTAAAAATGCAATTTACTAAAACAAATTCTTGTGTCAAATTATAGAAATATGTCGGGCGAAAGAAGCACTCGTAGCACCGCTGTCAACAATGATCGTCACACGACAAAACAAATACCCATCGCGACGAGTATTTTTTTATCTTTCAGAGACGGGTGACACGATATTACTTTCGAGGAGCTTTTTTTTGATTTTTTTTTTCAGTCACGAATTGCGAAAAAATATATATGATTCGTATAAGAATATATATGATTGTATCACGAAGTCATATATGATTCGTTTAATTATAACGGAATCATATATGATTTCATAAAAATCCATATATTGATTTGTGATTCCGCCGAACTTTTTTTTCAATTTTGTTTAGTCACGAATGCGAAAATAATATATGATTCGCTATGACGAATCATATATGATTTAATAAAATCATTTTGTTTCGTTTATAAACGAATCATATATGATTTCATTTTTTAAATATCATATATGATTTCATAAAATCATATTATGATTTCTATAAAATCGTATTATGATCTTTATAATAAATCCATAAAAAAGTTCGTCGAAAGTACATAGTGTCGCCTCATCTATAGAAAAGATAATTTAATTCTCGTCGCGATGGTATATGTTTCTTTTGTTTTTTGCGTATACGATTACAGTGTGTGTGTATTTATTTTTTTTAAAAGTTGAAAAGTGGGTTTTTTTATTTTTGATGAAAAAATGAGTGGCTAGGATTGGTTCATTCTATGACAAAAATTGGGTCTATATTGAACTTTTGGCTATCTCAAATAGTTGTTAACTAGGTCTCGACCGTATTAGTACCAAACCAAAACAAACAAACAAAATTAATAAAAACCCCCCCACCACCATGATGTAACCTTTAATCTTCGCAGCTTGGCCAAAATCCACTCTATCACATTATCAAAACAGTTGCTTTACCAAACAAGTGTAAATCAAAAACCTTTCAAAAGGTTTTAATATGTAGCATATAATGTAATCCAATATAAATAAATATAGATCACGTGATTGAAGTTATGTAACCCATCTCCGACCTTCAGTTAGTGCACAATAAAAGCCAGAATTAATTTGTTATGTGATTGCAAATAACTCTTTAGGTCGGTTTGTAGAATTTACTTTCACAAGTATCAACCAATTACGATTAAGATATGTGAAAAGCAACTAACAAACGAATTAGGGATTAAACAAATCACAAAACAATTAATTAATGATCATGATTAACGAGAAAAACGATTGATGATTTAATACAGTTGGGTTTTTCTCAAAATCGTCACCTAGGGAGTTTAGGGTTTTAGGAGTTACGGTTTACGTCCCGGATCCTGTTTTTTGAAACTATGGGATAATTCAACCAGGTATATCCGTATTGTATAGTTGCACGAGTTCCACTTTACCTGATTTAAAAAATAAAAAAGGAATATAGGAAAGGACATTTGACACTTAATGCAATGTAAATTTGCAATGCGTTGGTAAAGCCTTACTATTACTTTCTATATGCATCAGTTATATCTCCTTGAATAATCATAATTTATCACAAGAAGAGGATAAAACAGATGCAAAATCAAAAAAACTTGATCATGTGACTATGGTTTACAATAAGTTAGACAAAAACAAAACCAAAAAAATATTGAAAATATGGATCGAATGAGGGGTATGATAAACAAGGAACACTACTATGATTTTGTTGTGTTCTTGTTTAATAATAAGCAAAGTGTGCTTTAAATATATACGAATTTGGACAATTCTTTCATATTATCATTTAAATACATGTATAAGCTTTCAAAATCATGTTCGTGTTTTTTTCTTAAAATTTACGATGTTGCGCATGATTCTCTCACTAGGTACCTAAATACATGTTTACGAAATAAGAATTAAAAACATCGAATTTGAAAATTATGTCTCAAATTTTATGGAAAAAATATGTATATGTCTTGAATTGATAAACTCGCGTAAGCATGTTGGTCTAGTGGTATGTATGTCCCATCAACTTAGATGTTGTGGCTTTCAAAACTCGCTGGAGGCATTTGTGAGCTAGGTGTGAAAAAAATCCGTTTTAAAAAAAAGCCATGTGACTCGTACGGATTTTAGTAATATATCATGTCACGTTGTACACCAAAAAAGTTGTTGAATGTTTTACGTATGCATGCGTTTGTTTGACTATATTAACTATTGCGTTTTCAAAAGAAATGTCGTCAACTCGTCATCGGTCACTTTAAGCCTGGCTGCGATAACAATGAAGACCTATTTTTTTGTGAGCATTTTTCATAATAGATAAAAGTTAAGTTAGTTCGTTGTCTTTTGATCATGTAACCGAAATTTATTACATACCAAAAACACGTAAAACTGACATTTATGTTCTTGATTCAACGTGCTTAGAAATACAATGAGCCAAAAACATGTTTGGAGCAATGAAGTTGTTCAATCAACCTGGAAAAAACGATTCGTCTTTTTTGAAATAGAAAGATAACAAAACATCGTGTCAACTCACACATTTGATATGTCAAAAAACAGGATTAAGATACTCAAATTCTAGCTTTCACGTGTTCTTCTATGTTTTTTTTTTAGTGGAAAGTTGAACATTTTTATTAATTACCAGCATTTTACATCAAATAACCAAATGCCCAAAACATGCATGGCTTTTAAAAAAATAACAAAACATACAAACATTGAAAAAAGACTACTGATATCACCTATAAGTCTGACACCAAAGCCTTATACCTCGGACAGACTCAAATTTCACTGATAATACCCATACAAAATCAGAGAAGGATTAGCTAGGATAACTAACCTTTTTTGTTCACCTAAAAGCACCAATACCATAACCTCACAACTACATTTCCACTACTCAAGCCAGAACTATACCATTTAACCATCATCCACAATGGCATATACTGAACAAGAGAGGGCATCATTGTTAGGTTATAGCAACCATTCACAATACATGAGGGGCTCTTCCAGCCTAACTACATTTCCAGCAAAATGTCAATAAACCAACGAGTACCACCACTGAAAGTTTTATATCAAAAAAAGGCATCGCTTAGATCATAAAAACCCACCCTATGTTGTATTACCTAACTCCATTAGCAATAGTTATATGAACCCAGAATTACTTCTGATTCAGCCAATACTAAGCTCAGCCAAGCCATTTACCCTTCACAATGAACACCTACCTTATGGTACATCAACCTGTACAAAAATCCTAAATGATCCAAATAGAATATCATAACCCTTCCCCCCCAAAGGCCAATCTAATGAAACTATAAGGATCAAAGGCATTTTTACCGAGGTCAACTCCAAAATACAAGGTTTCAACCATTGCAATGGCCTGCAAACTATTTGTTATATGTTAAGAGATAACAGACTTCCTAAAAACTTTCTTAATGCACTTCTGCAACTCACATTTCTCTGGAACCCCAAAACAACTCCTTTTCAGCAATAAAGGCCATCAATTGATAAAATTCATCTGGATCAAAAACTTATATATACATATATATATATATATATACGTATACATATATATATATATATATATATACATATATATATATATACACATATACATATATATATATCACGTAAGCAAGTAGTGTAAGCAAGTAAACAAGTAGTGTGTATGCACATGAAAAAGTTTAATGTGATGCAATGTTTGTGAAAACGGTTATTGTCTAGGTAAAATATGCAACCTAGTTCTTTATAACCTTGGCTCTGAATACCAATTTGTAACACCCCCAAAATGGGCCGCAGCGGAAAGTATGTCCGGGAGCGTTACTTCATAATACCATTGCACAAGATATGAGAGAACGACCTCTAAATGTGTCGTTTAAAAAGTAATCTTGTAAAATTTGGACTCCAACGCACATCAGTTATGTCAAGCATCCTATTCACCTGAGAAATACATGCTTACAAGTGTCAACATAAAGTTAGTGAATTCATAGGTTTTTGTAAGTATAAATGTTGAAATCAAAGGTTTATGAAGTGTGTATGACCATTTCAATCCTTATAATAATCACAAAAATGCAAGTATAAATGTTGGATCAAAGATTCATAAAGTGCGTGTGACCATTGTAACACATACAATAGTCATGAAAATGTGATTATGACTGCACTAAGTTTATGATACTGCGGCTCCGACGTGTATGTATGCTAATCTTTTCAGGCATTGTAAGTGTTCATGTAAATGTAGTTCAATGTTTCCGACATGGTATACGTCCGTAAGTTCAATCCGTCGAACTAGTAAGCGCTACTCACCCAGACGGGGAAGTCAATCCCAAATAGATCTATTTTATAACATTCGCGCTTACTCACCTTAATTAACAGTTCATTTGAATGAAAGTAAAGTTGTTGCGTCCATAAGTGAAAACAAGTAATGTATCCCACCGCGAGATATGTAAATGAGTATGTAAACGAGTTTGTAATCAATCATGTAAATGAGTTTGTAAACGTTCATGCAAAAGAGTTTGTAATCAATCATGTAAATGAGTTTGTAAACGAACATGTAAACGAGTTTGTAATCAATCATGTAAATGAGTTTGTAAGTAAGTTATGAAAACAAGTATGTAACAATTTGTAAATGCGCATGTATTCTCACCCCAAAAAGTGATAAAGTATATGTAAAACGAGTAAAACGTGGGGCTATAAACTCACCTCAAGTGAATGTATCGAATGTAGTAACAATCAACAAAGAATATCGTCACGAATAGCCGGAATGCAACCTAATTAATTATAGGTCGTATAAGTACGATGTATTTAAAATAAATACAACAATGTATATTATAAAGTTATATCACCACCTAATAGTTTTGTTTAATTTATAAAAGTTGAAACAATGTTTAAGTCACGCTTGATATTTAATGTCCAAGTATATGTATCCGTAAAAATATTATCTTTGTCCAATAATTGATTATTTGTTAATAACGTTTGATTTAATATTTTTATTATTTATATAATGATATTATATAAATAGTTTAATTGTTTCATAAAATAATATTTATAAAGTTAAAATCTTGTATAAATATTATATAAGTGATACTACATTGTTTCTAAAGGTTTTTATAGCCCAAACGGACCTGAAAACACTCGTAATCCAGGTTTTATAATTCTAACAGCCTTATATACTTTTGAATAAATGTGCAGAAAATTAATTATAAAAGTTAACTAGCTTTTATAGATTCTAGTTAAATATCTATACGCTTTTAAATTCTGAAAATTACGGGAATGATGATGTTAATATGGTATTGCTGGAAAGCTACGGGAAACTCAAACGAACACATACAACGAACACATACATTCAAAGTGTTGTGAAATGAAATTGCTAAGCGGGTAGGAAATTGCGTAAATAGTTAGTTAGTAAAAAATTTATTGTCGCCGCTATGCGCGGGTAACCAACTAGTTATACCAAAAACCTTAAAACCTCTAACCACTAAACCCTATACCAAAAACCCTAAACTCCTAACCACTAGGTATAATATCACAAGTGGTATATACATAAACCTTAAAATCTATAACAAAAACCTAAACCCCTAACCACTAAACCATATACCAAAAACCCTAAAACTTTAACTAATAGGTATAATATCACAAGTGATAAATACATAAACTTTAAAATCTATATCAAAAACCTTAAACCCCTAACCACTAAACCATATACTAAAACCCCTAAACCCATAACCACTAAACCTTATACTAAAACCCCCAAACCCCAACCACTATGTATAATATCACAAATGATATATATATATATATATAAACTTTAAAACCTATACCAAAAACTCTAAACCCCTAACCACTAAATCTTATACCAAAAACCTAAATCCTTAACCACTAAACCCTATACCAAAAACCCTAAATACCTAACCACTAGGTATAATACCTAACCACTAGGTATAATACCTAACCACTAGGTATAATACCTAACCACTTGATATAATATCACAAGTAATATATACATAAACT
>BQNB010088155.1:0-27731 GCA_026074375.1 Tanacetum coccineum | reverse complement strand
ACAAGGTAATAGCAACTAGAAACACCCAAACTTTATCAATACAACCAACAAAATTCGGAGATCTTCAAAAAACGAGCTATAACTTTCTATGGCACACTTTTCGATCTAAAACAAGCAAGAAATCGCACATACACACGATCTAATCATCCCATATGCTCTGATACCAATTGTGGTATATCTTATATCATAACACGGGGTTGTTTCTTGGATCGGGCTAGTTTCTAGAGAGAGAAACACTTGAGAGAGAATATCTAGAGAGAGAATATCTAGAGAGAGAAAGTGTTTTCTTTTGTAAATGAAATTATGACTAGCTTCCCTCTTCCAAAGTTGGAAGAGGCTATATATAGTACTTACAATATACCGGGTATTCATATCTGACTTAAAACCGAAAAACGTACTATTAACTATTAAACTACGAGCTATAGTAAACAGTAAAATACACGGAGTGACCGAGTTTTTTTCTAATATCTAACAAAAATGGACTAGTTGGATCTTGTATAAACCTTATCGAGTTCTTATTGGACTCAAAAGCCCGTTAATGAGCTTAATGGCTTATAGAATAAGCTGAACAATAAAACAGACTCAATAGTGCTTATTAAGTCTAGAAAAATTAGTTGGATTACCTTATCAAACCTTAATGGACTTTTGAAACAATTTGGGTTAGAGTTATTGGGCTAACGAGCCCAATAAGCTCAAATAAGCTCACCCGAGCTTAAACCAAACAATTTTATATAAGCTTAAATAAGCTTAATGAGAGCTTAGGTGCTTCTAGAATTGTAATTGAACCTTTTATTAAGCTTAATGGGCTTTAACGAGCCCAATAAGCCAAAATAAGCTCATCCAAGCTTATTTATAAGCTGACCTAGCTTATATGACTTATTGGGGTGTATTAAAACCCATTGTCACTTGTTAGATCTTAATTGGACTTAAAATGCGATTTCTATAAAGTTAAGGGACTAAAAGTGTAAATTCAAAAACTAGAGGGTTAAAACTACCAAAAACTGATTTTTCTAAGTCTAGGGACTGTTTTGTCACTTCTGAAATTTAAGGGGCTGTTTTGAGAATATAAGGACCTAAAGTGTAAATTGTGTAAAGTTAAAGGACTAAAGGTGTAAAAGAGGAAACCAAGGGGTTTAAAATGTAAAAATTACATCTTCACAAACATAGGACTATTTTTTAAAATATAGAAAACCTAAGGGTATTTCATGAACAAAGGTGATTTCAATAACCACTTAACACATCGGACGAGTTATAATATTTATCGGATATTATACGAGTTAAACCGCGACTTAATGAATATGAATATTTATTAGCAACGTTTATACATATACTAGAACGTGTGTAATCGTATACCTTCCTAAGAGCCATCAAATAAATACAAATACAATAAACCTGTGCACCACCACATAAGTGATAACAGTATATATATATAAACTAGTAAATTATTGTATTTTATACCAGAGTCGTTAGCCTAAACTTGTAGACTAAGACTGGTCGTATTTACTTAGGTATTTGACGGTGTGATTCATTTGCCATACTTGGATACATTTATCATTCATAGGGTATTTCCTACTAAGGTGAGCTCATAGCCCCATGCTTTACAATTATTTAAATGTTTTACATCTTTGGGGTGAGAACATGCTTTGTTTTACAAATTGGACGCAAGTTTACATTTTATACAATGATTATGTGTTTGCCTAAGTAGCAATAACCCACTGAGCCCTTTATTCTGAACTGTTAATTACTAGATTGTGAGCATGAGTGTTATAAATAGATCTATTTGGGATTGACATCCCCGTTTGGGTGAGTAGCGCTCACTGTGCCGGTCTGCCGGTCAACAAACATATACCATGTCGGATTTGGGATGTTGTGGGTTAGAACATCATCCACGGGTAAATATTGGCAATTTATTGCATTTATACATGTTGAGCTTCAGTGTCATAAGCTTAGGAAAACGTAATTACTTTTTATGATGTTTGCATCTATTGTGTCCTTTCGCGGTGGTTTAGCATCAAAGCAAACTCTATTCCGAAATCTCCATAAGACCCAAAATGTTGTTTGGATAACAACACCAAAATAGCCTTTTGAAAATTTGTTTAGGTTCACCAAATTAGTCCACAAAGATAAGCCTTAAATATCTCTAGGATAATCTCCCACATCCCACCAAGCCAAGACCAAATTCCACAACTCAACAGCCACCGGGAATTCTATAAATAGTTTCCTTTTTTATAGGTTTAACCCTTTTAAGATACCAATCTTAGATTATTAGAGGGATAACTAATAATGATAATCTAGAGGAAAGCACCGACTTGATGGTTGCTTATTACCATGGGAGTAAAGTAGTAAATTTTGACAAAAAGAACGTATTAGCCAAATGTATTTAGGCCCATGTTTATCTTGTAAGGGCTTAGCCCACTTAGTAGAATCCCTAGCTAATTGTATCTATATATACCTTGTTCATTTGTATGATACAGACAAGCAATACAAATCAATTAATCAATATGGTATCACAACCATAACAACTTCCCTAATTTCTCTACACCTTCCAAAATTTATGTCCCTTATCCCTTCCTCCACATCCTGCCATCACTTTCTTCCCTACAAACCTTAATTTTTTTCCTTCTTCCAATACAACAAAATAATGTCTAGAGATGCTAATTATTCCTCCAAAACAACCGAGATCAATTTCGGTGTCATAAATATTAATGCCTACATACCCATCATCCTTGATCTAGATGAACTTAACTATGATCAATGGAGTGAATTATTCACCATCCATTGCAAAACCTTTAGAGTCTATGGTTACCTTATGGGTACCACCAAAAGCACGGGACCAAACGACAAAGAATGGGACAAACATGACAACCTTGTCAAGCTCTGGATCTATGGAACGATTAGTAAGGAATTGGTGAAGAGGGTTCTAAAGAAAAACTTGAAGGCAAGCGATTTTTATAAGAACTTGAAAGACGTGTTTCATGACAACAAAGATGCGAGGGCTATGCAACTTAACACTGAGCTTCATAACCTTTCCATTGGTAATCTTTCTATCACTCAATACTTTACCAAAATAAAGGACATATCGGATCTATTAGCAAACATCAAGGCTCCTGTATCAGAAAAAAGGTCTTGTTACCTACGCCGTCAATGACCTTGGTAACAAATTTGCTCATGTAGCGAGCATCATCTGCCATCGTGACCCTTTTCCTAATTTTGATACTGCTAGATCCATGCTTCTTATCAAAGAGAGCATCTTGAATCGTGAAAACAACACAAGCTCTCTCAGCTCACCATCTACACCTTCTATTCTCATCACAACCTCTAAGAACAGGAACTATGTCATAACTTTATTAGTGGCAATTGTAGGTTTGGTGATAGGTGTAGATATGTGCATGATGGTAATAAGGGTACTAGAGATGTTACAAAATTTCATCCCCATGCAAACACCCATGTGAAGTCAGTGAATGGAAATAACACCAGGTCTAGTAATATTATACACACTATGAAAACTCAACCGTCCCATAGTAGATCATCTGGTTCAAGTCAGTCCATTACTTACCAGCCCACTGATTGGCTTTGGAGCCCAAAACTTCAGACCTGGGTGGTCAGCCCATTACCACTAATATTGGCCCACCTTCTGTTCTCGGTCCACCCCTACAACAACATTCTAGATAGGCCCATGTAACCTTGATCAAAGCTGGACAAACACACCCTCTTGTCACAACCGAAGCAGCTTTTGGCTCTAGTGGTCTACCTTTGCCTACAGGTTTTTGCTATGCTCCATCTAGACCTCGTGTTGACTATGGACCGAATGTTATGTATACTACTCTTCCCCCAAGCTTTTAACACAATGAATCTTAAAGAAGGTAGGAATGCTAGATGGTATATGGATATGGGGGCTATATCACATCTTCCTTCTGACTCAGGTAAACTCACTACCATTTTTAATAAAAGCATTATACATTCCATCTTAGTTGGTAATGGCTCATCCATACCTGTTACTAATTTGGGACATAGTGTTTTACCTTCCTTACATCATCATTTGCATCTATATAATGTCTTAATCACACCAAATATAATTAAAAATCTTGTTTCGGATAGACAATTCACTAAAGATAATAAATGTTCAATTGAATTTGATGAATTTGGTTTTTCTGTGAAGGATTACCAGACTCAAAAAATTCTCCTTAGATGTGATAGCACGGGTGATTTATACCCCTTTCATCCCACCACTACATCACCAACCGCTTTACTCTCCGTATCTTCTTCAACGTGGTATCAAAGGCTCGGTCATCCCGGGAATGAAGTGTTACGTTTTTTAGCTTCTAATAAATTTATTTCATGTAATAAACCAAAGTCTACGACTTTGTGCCATGCTTGTCAACTTGGCAAACATGTTTGTCTCCCTTTTTCGCTTTCAGATACTATTGTGGAATCCTGTTTTGACATCATACACTCGGACGTGTGGACTTCACCGGTATCGAGTGTTGGTGGTTTTAAATACTATGTTATATTTATGGACCATTTCTCGCACTTTCTTTGGGTCTATCCTTTAGTCCATAAATCCGATGTGTTTGACAAATTTCTTCATTTTCGTATGTATGTTAAAATGCAATTTAAAACCAAAATAAAATCATTTCAATGTGATCATGGCGGTGAGTTTGACAACACCAAATTTCACCAATTATTTAATACTCATGGAATTTAATTTAGGTTTTCTTGTCCTAAAACCTCACAACAAAATGGAAAATCAGAAAGAATGTTACCCACAATAAACAACTTCATACGAACCCTACTTTTCCACCCTCACTTACCCCCTCAATATTGGGTCGAAGCACTACACATGGCAACATATCTTCTAAACATACTCCCATCTACCGCTATCTATAACAAAATCCCTTGCATAAAATTATTTAAAAAAACACCCACTTATACTCACCTATGTGTATTCAGATGTCTTTGTTATCCTCATAATTATGTCAATCACAAACTCGAACCACGATCCACTCCATGCATTTTTTTGGGCTATCCGTCTCAACACCGTGGCTACCGATGTATTGACCTCAAAACTAATAAGATTATTATTTCATGGCATTTAACATTTGATGAAACTGTTTTCCCTTTCAAATCCATGTCACCTTACAATCTATCATCATATACATTCCTTAGTATTAAACCTTCATAAGTGTCTATTTGTCTCACCACATCCTCGCCTGTTGCGCCATATATAACAGCCTAACAAGACTACCACACCCTTACCTAACTCTACAAACCACACTCTAACCAATACCACCTTGTAACCAACCATGACCTAACCAACAAGTACCATGATACACCCAAATTCTATGGACCAGCCCATCCACGCTACTTCCCTACCTACTAGCCTATTTCCCTTGACTCATGACACTAATACAACACCACAAATGAATACAAGTCACCCCACAAATCAGCCCATCACCTTGTCCACTCAAACAACCTCCATAAACACTACAACTTCAAACCCGCCTCAAACTCATCCCATGGTCACACATTCACAAGTTGGCACCGTCAAACCTAATCCTCGTTATAATTTTCATGTCTCTAGTTTGTCTTCTTTCCTCGATCTTACTTACATGCTCTCTGTGACTCTAATTGGAAACATGCAATGATGGTTGAATATAATGCTTTAATTAAAAATGATATGTGGGTCCTGGTTCCACGACCCCCTAATACTAATGTTGTTCACTTTATGTGGTTGTTCAAACATAAGTTTTGTGGAGTTTGATACAACTCCGTAGATCGTTGTAAGCTCATATTGTTTAGATCTAATCTAGGATGAACAATAACAATGATAACATAATGCATAACGGAATATAAATAAGAACATCAAAGTTATTGAACAAGGTTTTATTATCAAATGTTTCCACCAAGCCCCAATTCTAGACGATCAACTCTAGAACGGTTACAATCTAACAGAGATCAAAGATCCTTGGGGCTACACACAACTATACTAGACGTCTACATTGATCTAGTTTACACACACACACACTTTTCTAGATTCTAAAACTATGTGTCTATGATCTCTTTATATAGAGAGATCATGACTCACAAAGGAAGTTAACATAAAGATATAAACAAGTAAATCTTTTAAACATTAAGAAATATCTTTTGTTATCTTTATCTTCTTAAGGTATCTCCATAATCTTCATCTTAGATATCATTGACCTAAATCTACCATAATTTTCTTCACCAGTCTGAAGAATCAATTAATTATGATTTGATCCTTTTATTTCATTCTTTTATTCATTTTGTCTCATCAAATCTAGAATCCCAACAATCTTCCCCTATTTGATGATGACAAAACAAACAAAGTCGTGTACGAACTTCATCATAAAGCCAAAGCTTCCCCTGAAGTTGAGATGTAATCATCTCCCTGAATGAAACAAACTTCCCCTTAAGTAGATTTCCTTTGTACCATGCCACACCAAGGATCTATAAGTTGCAACCTGTTAATATTTCTTCCCCTTTTTGTCATAATCCAATAGGGGACATATGAATATAAGCAACTTTGATCTTGACCACTACAAACCAATATCACACTTCTAATCCAAGCCTTCTAACTCCTCAAATTACCCACCATTAAGCACAATAAGAAAAATGAACTTGAGTAGTAGAAACTCACACTAGCAGTAGTAATAATGACTAGCAGTAGTAAAAACCTTCACCTTGATGATGCATGTAAATGGTTAAACATTTTAATAATAATCTTCCCCTAAAACCTATATGTTAACCATTTCTTGAATCTTTAATTCTGTAGGCTTTATGTAATGATTATTGATGAAGAAAACTAAGTATTACCAATTTGATGCTGAAGTAGAACAACCCAAACTTGTGTCTTATGTCTTGTACTATCCACGTAACTCCAAACTTATAAATAAATCTATGAAATATAAGTAGATCGCAACCACTTGAAAATTATCCTCATCTTCTATGAGATACTAGACCAAAGTGATAGCAAATGTGAGCATTGAGCACCATAAGTTAGATCACACACCATTGCTAGATTCGTCAAGTCTTCGTCACATCATTTCTAAGCATGAACAAGTTATCTTCAAAGTGTAACACCCACTTTAAGATATGATAAGAACACGAACCTAAGTAATTCTACTTCATCTTCAAATAAGTGATAAATAATCATCTCCATAACTAATTATACAAATAATCCAAAAAATGAGCCATTTAAACGTTTAAGAACATTTAAAATCAAAACCAATCTGTTAACCAAAGAATAAAAACCAAAATCAATCAAACTTGGTTTTTATTCTGTCTGAGATCCATTTGTGTGTGTCATCCAATATCTGATAGAGCTAGCAGCATTAAATCCATAAAACCCAAGCTGTATTAACCAATCTGCTTTTTAATGCTAGCAGTAAAACTTAATAAGCCACAACCAAAAGAACAGTAGTAACTGCTTTTCCAAATCTAGCAGTTTTAATAGCCAAGTAGCAGTATTAAGTGTACAATTTAAAAACCCTTGGCAGCAATAAATAATACTAGCAGCATAAAGTTCTATTGCCTGGCAGTATTAATAAACAATAAAATGATTCAGTCTAAAATATGATATAAACCATGCTTGCCCAACATATTTTCGTATGAAATATAGATTAGCAGTCCAGCCCAATTAGAAAATGTTTATAATCCATACGAAGATCCAATCATGGGCCTAAAGACAATAACTTGTCCTTATGTCTCAATTTCTATAACCCTACTTCTCATAACAGACACATCTGCCTCTTTCATTCTTTCTCCTATCTCAAATGCAGTCACACAAAATTCTTTTCTAAAATAATAAATCTGCTTCTATCTCTACCATCTTTTAATGTATTCGGTCACAATCAAATCTCAGGTGAACATAAAACAAAGTTCTTATTATTATCTTAAAATGAAATAGATCAAACGTCACCCTTATATCTTCCTTATACCAATCAAACCTTATAACCCAAAATATTAGCAGTTATTGAATAAGAAATGAAATCATCAAACAAACCCACGAAGAACAGGCAATTTTGGCTTCAAGATCCTTGCTTTGGGTCTCGGGTAGGTTCATGTTACGTTTTTATCAAACCGATACAAAGAAGGATAAGAACAGACTTGTTCTTGTTTTGTCTTGTTGATTGTCAAACATTGAAAAGATGTGAAGCATCTTATAGATCGATGATGATTCTTCTTTGTGTTCTTGATCTTTAAGGTCATTGCGTTTATGGTGCAACATGAAACAGAAATTGAGATCGTTATTTTGTTTTTCTTGTTCACGGTTTGAGTCTTGTTTCAGTTTGATTATAGTTGTTTGTGGAGGATGGGATAGGACTAGGATTTGATGTTGTTGATGTTGTTTGGTTATAGTTTGTTCTTGAGTTCAACTCGATTATTACCGAGTTGACTCGGTTAGTTTTTATAGTTTACGAGTTTGAGTCTGTGATGGGGTGATGGAGATGATTTGAGTTTGTTGTTAGGATAGAATGAATCATGTTGATGTTGTTATGTTGAGATGTATGGTTGTGGTTTGAGTTAAACTTGACTGAGCTCAAAGATTTGTTGTTGTGAGACTGAGTCTAACTCGGTTATGACCGAGTTGACTCGGTTACCATTGACTTGTTTTGCAGTTCATATTCAAAACCATAAACCACATACGAAACATCATTAAGAAACCAATAGTATAAACTATTACTTAATTGTTATTACGACCTGAGAAACCAATCCCTTAACTTGCTGTAATCCCGTAGGAATCGAATCACACATGCAAATCCTCCTTAGAGGTTACCAAAAATCAAACAACAGCTTTTAGGGTGAATCGAAAAACACCTTAATCGACTCAATGGAATAAATAATAAGATAGCAATGACTTGTGCAGTTTATTAAATGAATTGTTTATAGATATACTTACCAATCTGTTGTAGTGACTTGCCACATTATCATCACAAACTTCAACTTTTTCTGGTTCATTCTTATTACCAGCAGCAAAAACATGAACGGCACCAACTTTAATTCGATACAAAAAACCTTGTAAAATCCTAGATCGAGATCCACGTGGCTCTGATACCAATTATGAAGTTTGATACAACTCCTTAGATCGTTGTAAGCTCAGATTATTTAGATCTAATCTAGGATGGACAATAACAATGATAACATAATACACAGCGGAATATAAATAAGAACATCAAAGTTATTGAACAAGGTTTTATTACCAAACGTTTCCACCAAGCCCTAAATCTAGACGATTAACTCTAGAACGGTTACAATCTAACAGGGATCAAAGATCCTTGAGGCTACACATAACTATACTAGAAGTATACATTGATCCAGTTTACACATACATACTTTTCTAGATTCTAAAACTATGTGTCTATGATCACTTTATATAAAGAGATCATGACTTAAAAAGGAAGTTAACATAAAGATATAAACAAGTAAATCTTTTAAACATTAAGAAATATCTTTTGTTATCTTTATCTTCTTAAGGAGATCTTCCATAATCTTCATCTTTTGATATCATTGACCAAATCTTTCATAATTCTTCACCAGCTTGAAGAATTAATTAATGATGATTTTGATCCTTTTGTTTCATTCTTTTATTCATTTTGTCTCATCTAATCTAGAATCCCAACAATTTTCATGCAGATGGTTCACTGAGTCACTACAAGGCTGGCTTAGTGGCTAATGGTCGCAGTCAGATAGAAGGGATTGATTGTGATGAGACATTTAGTTCGGTTGTTAAACCGGCTACTGTTCATACTGTTCTCAGCCTTGCCTTGTCTCGGGATTGGCCGGTACATCAGTTGGATGTGAAGAATGCATTTCTTCATGGGTCGTTATCAGAAACTGTTTACATGCATCAGCTGCCTGGTTTTACTGATTCAGCTCATCCTGATTATGTTTCTCTTTTACAGCGCTCTCTTTATGGACTCAAATAGGCACATCGAGCATGGTTTTAGCGTTTTGCCAGCTATGCCATACGAGTCGGGTTTTTTCACAGCAAGTCTGTCTCGTCTCTATTTATTTTCCATCGTGGATTCGAGGTTGCTTATTTACTTATATATGTGGATGACATCATACTGATAGCTTCTTCCTCAGCTATCTTTTAGTGGGATATATCTTCACTACATAGTGAGTTTGCTATGACTGACCTTGGCCCTTTTTATTACTTTCTCGGCATATCTTCTCTTCGTATTGGTTCGGGTATGTTCTTATCCCAGTTAAAATATGCCAGTGAAATACTTGAGCAAGCCCATATGGAACATTGTAACCCATGTCAAACTCCTGTTGATATTGAGTCGAAGCTTGGACTCGATGGTGACCCGGTCGCTGACCCGACTCTGTATCGTAGCCATGTAGGTTCTCTTTAATATCTCACTTTTACTTGCCCAGACATCACATACGCAGTTCAGCAAGTATGTCTATATATGCACGATCTTTGTGAACCTTATTTTGTAGCTTTAAAGCAGATTCTTCATTATATTCGAGGTACCTTACATTATGGTATGCAGCTTTACGCTTCTTCTACATCTCAGATCATAGCTTATTCAGATGCTGATTAGGTTGGCTGCCCGTCTACACGTCAGTCTACATCAGGGTATTGTGTATTTCTTGGTGATAATCTCTTGTCTTGGTCGTCTAAACGACAACATACTATATCTTGTTCTAGTGCTAAGGCTAAGTATTGGTGTAGCTAATGCCGTGGCCGAGACTGCATGGCTTTGGAATCTACTTCTTGAGCTTCAGTCACCATTACACTCGGCTACATTGGTTTATTGTGATAATGTAAGTGCAGTTTATCTATCATCCAATTCGGTTCAACATCAACGCACCAAACATATTGAGATAGATATTCACTTTGTTCGGGATCAGGTGGCTACTAGTCATGCTTGCGTTCTTCATGTTCCATCTCATTTTCAGTATGTAGACATATTTACTAAAGGTCTACCCTTCCCTCTATTTATTGAATTTCGGTCCAGTTTGAGTGTTCATGCATCTCCAACTCAAACTGAGGGGGCGTATTATTCGAATGTATTTAGGCCCATGTTTATCTTGTAAGGGCTTAGCCTACTTAGTAGAATCCCTAGCTAATTGTATCTATATATACCTTGTTCATTTATATGATACAGACAAGCAATACAAATCAATTAATCAATAGAAGGTTGATGAATGCGATGCTGTCGCTCATGAACATGAAGTTAACAAAAATCAAGTGAGTTTTTTTTAATCTTGTGAAATATTAGAAGTACATTTTAATATTTAAAAGCGGTTGTAAAAGCCTCGTGTTTACATTATGTTTCATTTTGATGGTTTTCACAGGTAATGGTTGTGACACCTCTGATTTTGCTAGATGCATTGAGGAATGCGTTTGTTAACTTTGAGATGATATGTTTATTCATTATAGAGGTCACCGTGCTAAAACATCATCGCTTATACAACAAATGAAGGTAAGAACTATTTATCTATCGCAATTGAAAGGTTAAATATATGTGACTGTAAATGAAAATATGTTGCTGAGATTTATCTTTTTTTGTGAAGGAATTTTACATAAAGCCATCATGAAGCCGAAGTTCTTACCAATTGGTTTTATGTTAACCCTGCACATTAATTTTGAGGAAATTATGGATTTCAACTAGGTAAGTACTTGAGGTAATGCTTCTAAATTATAATAGTACTGTGATTCCTTATGGGTGGGTTAATTTCTAGATTGGATTGGAAGTGTTGTAATTTTATGCTAGATTTCCCACTTATGATTCGAAGATTGGTTTCATCTCTCATTTTCCATTTATTTAAAACTAGGAAGTCAACATAAATGACTCTAACTAAGAGATTTGTTATGATATATGTAACATGATCTTCGACTCCGTGTTGTTTGTCATGAACAAATATTTTCAAGAGTTCACTACAAATGGCCAAAACTTCCAAGACTAAGAGGTTTGATCATAATGGTTGATCAGTTTGAACCAAGAAGAAAACCTCTAAGAGTTGGTTTGTGTTAATATTTGTATTTGTTCATACTTCCTTGAATGCATCGTAGAGGTAGCAAAATGAATGGGTCGGGTGGGTAAGGTAATGGGTTCGGGACAAAATGGTTAGTTCTTTGGTATGAGTTTGTATATATATATATATAGGTCAAACTTACCATCTCTATCAATGCTCAATCTTCTTTCATATCATAAGTCTGTTATATTCTTGGCATATAGAACTTTCATTTTTTCTTACTACACCTCTTGCTACGAATAATTGGTGACAAATTCTTCACTCGTAGGATTATGCAAATGTTTTATTACCCCGCGTCCTTGGGAATTCCTTGAAAGGGACTGCCAAGTTGTATGACAGTTTGGTTACATTACATTAATTTACAGGGTTGTAAATATAAGTAATATAAAGTAATAATGAACTGACAAAACCATATCTTGAATACAAAGACCATTTTCTTAATGCTAGGTACACTGATTTTGGTTTATATGCATAACTTATATAGCATCCCCTGATACTATGCCTCTCTGCCCCTATTGTTTCCTGATAATTTTTTTGGAGCATATTGAGCAACGGCTTTTACACGAAACAATTATCACAATATCGTATATCGTTAATTATCTGCCACTAGGAATCTCCGCCGCTATGCGCCTAGTAAAGCATAATAACATTTTATTTTTAGTAATATTGAATTTTCAACTTACATATGTTTATGCATATTGTACAACTCACACAAACATAATTAGAACTTGACAATTAAAACATAATTAATACATAATTAATAATCTTATTAAAACACCCCACCCATTACATATATATTTTAAAATGAAAATAATTAATACATCTCATTACTTAAAAATACAATCATATATATGCCTTACTGGCGAGGACGTATTCGGCTTCGGTCATGGAGATAGCAAGGGCCGTTTGTTTCTTAGCGAATCAAGATGTTAAACAACATCCCATGAACATACAAACGCCACTAGTGCTTTTACGATCAACGTAATCGTTGGGGTGGTCGGAGTCGGCATAAACTATAGTTTCTATTTCCTTTCGGATACCATAATCCTAAGTGACTAGTTCCTCTAATATACCTAAATATACGCTTAACGGCTTCTAAATGGGTAGACTTAGGATTTTCTTAGAAACGAGCACATAATCAAACACTAACCATAATATCGGGCCGACTAGCAGTTAAGTAAAGTAAACTACCAATCATTCCTTGATATTTGGAGCTATCCACAGAGTCGACTTCATCGTCTTTAGTGAGCTTGATCTCCATTGACATCGGCGTCTTGGTTGGTTTGGAATCTTCTAACCCGAACTTCTTTAACATCTCCTTGATGTATTTGGATTGATTGGAAAATATTCCATTTTCTATTTATTTGATTTGAAGACCCAAGAAGAAGTTCAACTCGCCCATCATACTCATCTCATACTCGTCGTGCATGATTTTTTCAAAATCATCACACAAGTTTTGATTCGTGGAACCAAATATAATGTCGTCGACATATATTTGAACAATGACAAGGTGTGATTTTGATTTCTTAGTAAAAAGTGTGTTATCGTCGACCAATACCCATGATATTCGGTTTTAAACAAAAATGCATTTAGTCTATCATACCAAGCTTTAGGAGCTTGCTTAAGACCATATAAAGCTTTCTTAAGTTTATAAACATAGTTTGGTTTTTAAAAATCAATGAACTCCGGAGGTTGAGCAACATAAACCTCTTCGTTTATAAAACCGTTTGGAAAAGCACTTTTTACATCCATTTGATATAGTTTAAAATCATTTTCATAGGAAATAGCAAGAAGTATTCTAATTGACTCTAATCTAGCTACCGGAGCATATGTTTCATCATAATCTATACCTTCTTGTTGATTATATCCTTGTGCCACTAATCTAGCCTTATTTCTAGATACTATACCATTTTCATCTAATTTATTTCTAAAGACCTATTTTGTTCCTATGATGGATTGACTTACAAGTAGAGGGACTAATTCCTAAACATCATTAGCTACAAATTGATTTAGTTCTTCTTGCATAGCTACAATCCAACTTTCATCCTTTAAAGCCTCATTAATATTTTTGGGTTCTATAGTAGATATAAAACAAAAGAAATTGCTATGATTTTGGGCTTGAGACATTAATTTTCTTTGATTAAGATTTCCTATTATTTGATCTAGTGAATGATTCTTGGATTCCTTAATGTTAACAATTTCGTCAACTTCTATCGACTCATCTTCTTTATTAATATTATTTACTACTTTGGTATTTCTTTTAATAGCTTCTTCTTCACCAACATCATCATCAACCAATGGTGATAATTTGGTAGGAAGGAGGACATTCCATCGAATGTCACATTGAGTGATCTTCAACTTTGCAAAAGTGTTTTATTTAAATATTACATAAGCTTTACTATTTTGAGAAAACCATAGAAAAACAACCTTCGTATGATCTTTGGTCCAAGCTTGGTAAAATAGTCTTAGTATTTAGTATGAAGCACTTGCTTCCAAATACTTTTGAAAATATTTTAAAAAGAGGTTTCCTACCTCCTAAATATTTTATAAGGGGGTTTTCCCTATAGTTGGTTGCATTAATATTCTATTTAAATATATGAGTTTGACGTATCAACGGCATTACAACACAACCAAAACTATTTGTGGAATTGAATTGTTCAATTAAGCAATGGTCCAATAGACAACTCATGTAAGGCCTATTATTTCTTTCTACTACCCATTTGATTAGGAGTACGTAGAGCCGAGAAGTTATAGTAATGCCATGTGACATCACAATTAATCTCCTAAATGTACCTCATTATTAAATCCAGACCATGATCCATCCTAAATAGCTATTATAGAACTACCTAGTTGGTTTTGAATTTTCCTACTTAATATTTTAAATTTCTCAAAAGCTTTATTTTTAGTCTTTAGAAATCTAGTCCATGTATACCTTGAGTAATCATCTACTACAACTAAGGTGTATGAATTACCTCCATAGCTTTTAATTGCCGATGGACCAAACAAGTCCATATGTAATAGTTCTAAACATCTTTTAGTGGAAACCATAATTTTAGCTTTATGACTTGCATGAGCTTGCTTCCTTCCCAAATTTACAACTCACAAAAATGTTTATCATATTTTAGCTTAGGTAATTTTCTAACTAGTTCCTTAGACGACAATGATTGAATTAAATGCATATTAGCATAACCAAGTCTTCTATGCCATAAGGTAGAATTATCCACTACTGTGGTGAGACATAATTTGTCTTGAGACTTATTTTCTAATTTCATTACGTATAGACTATTTTTCCTAATTCCATTTCCTATGACTTTACCATCTTTAATTATTTCACTACCTTTATCTGTGAATAATACTTGACACTTATTGTCATAAATTTGGCCAACACTAAGTAAGTTAAAGGCTAAGTTATCTACATGTTCTACATTAGATATGGTGAGAGAGTCATTAGAGATCGTACCTTTTCCTATGATCTTTCCTTTCAAGTTACTTCTAAAAACAGCGTTACCACCATCTGTTGATCCCACTTGAATAGATCTTGCTTAGCTTGTAAAAGGCTTAGTTGTAACGAATAAATCCAAGTCAACTATAGTAGAAACTTTGATTGAATATACCAAAGACTATGCAGAATCTAGTCTACTAAGAAGAATAAGCAATAAAACAGGAATGGACAAGATTATACAATATCAAACTTTCAGCCTCAATATAAAATGAACACTCTTCATAGTGTTAGGGTTTACAAAACCTTGAAGCTATAAATGACTGTGTAAAAGATATATATAAAACTACATGCCCTAGGACCTCCTTTTATAGACCAAGGAGTCCTACATGTCTTACAATATATTCCTAAGTTATCATGATCTTCTAAACAAATAACTTATACGAATCTTTTATAAAAATATCTCATACTTATCCTGTAAGTAATCTAGATAAGCAATCTTCATCTTTATCCTTTTGATAGTAGAAACTCTTCTAGTAGTTGTAATCTTTCAGTAGTTGTAACTTTCATACCATCAACATTAACTTTTATATCAACAGCACTAACTGTGTACAAGTAGTAGTAACTACTTAGAATATTTTCTTCATTCTTCACTAGCAGTACTTGTAACACCCTCAAAATGGATCGCAGCGTAATATGGGTATGAGGGTGGTACTTCATAGATCAATAACATAAGATAATATAAGAACGACCAAAAAGTCGTTTAAAACTGATACATTAGATTTAACAAAGCGTTTGTTACAAAATCCCAAAGCTTTACTTGTTCGTAGTTCCCAAAATACAAAGATACTAATTCATAACAATTATTCCAAAATGAAATGCAACTAAATCTTTGACATATGACTTCAAAATATAACCACCAATGTATCCCTTGCACCTCATGCCTTATTGACCTCCTGAAAAACATTGCTTTAAAACATCAACATATTGTTGAGTGAATTCATAGGTTTATAAATGTATAATGTAGGACCGCAAGATTCCCCCATGATAATGCAACAGATGCAAACATCATAAAATGTAACTACATTTTCCTAAGCTCATGACACTGAAGATCGACATGTATGAAATGCAATATAAATTGCCAACATTGCCCGTGATGATGTTCTAACCCGCAACATCCTATGTCCGACATGGTATACGTTCGTTTGTCTAGTGATAGCTAATCACCCGAACGGGGATGTTAATCCTAAATAGATCTACTTATAACATTCGCACTCACAACTAGTAACTAACAATATAACACCCCAAGTTTTAGGGTCATTGATGTCGTCAATAAATCCACTATGTATTTTTTTAGTATTGTACGCGTTTTGCTTTAAATCGTAATCGTTAAGTTAAATCGCGTAAGCTAAAATTGATCATTCAATGTAAACGGGCATCAAACAATTAAATGTTTACATCAAGCAAATGTTAAGTAATTACTTTGAGGATAATTATTAACTTTGTTCATTTTATCTTTTTATTGGTTGCGTAAAGTGTTTACGTATCGCGATAAAATACGTTTGGGCATACCCGGAACCACCAAAACTTTTCTACGCTTCAACGAATACCTACAATTATACCTAATACCCAAAATTTACTAAATATCATCATATATATCATGCCATGGCCGGATTCATAGAGATATACACAAGAAAATATCTCAAAGTCTTGCAACTTGCTATGTACATTCAACAACTAGTAAAGACTTATGACTTTTACAAGGCAAGACCATACCTTGACCAAGAAGACTTCCATGTTTTACTCATCTTGTTTTGTACTCCTAATAGTGCTCTTGACTAAACACTTATAGATATAGGACTTACACTTGCAAATAACACATACACATATCATTTTCAAAGTGAAAAACATACTCTTTCTTTCTTTCTTTTGCCTCAACCCATGGCTCACCCCTAATTCTTTACCAAATCCATACACAATCAATCTAAAACATTTATACACATTCCTACATCATTCCTAAGATGACCTAATGTGGTTAGAAGGATTGGATTAAGCATTTACAAGGTTTAAGCTAGGAAAAGGAAAGTTAGGGTTTCACTTGGAATTAGGGTTTTCAAGTCTTACAAGTTAGGGTTTGGTTGCTAAATAAGGATTTAGCTCTTATTTTTCATCATCACACATCTCACTAAGGTTACCTAAAACTCTTTATGTCTTTACATTTATCATTTTATGTGTATATAAGTTCTATTTAGCAAAATCACCATTTAGATACTTTTAAACATGTAAAAGGGATTTTTACTTGTGATCATTGTTTTGTACACTTTTACACATGTTATGTTGTTGATAATATCATGTTAAAAGGGATATATAAGTATTATACCATGTTGGTTTAAGTATAAAAAGTGTATATACAAATTAGGGTTTTTAAAGTTTACTTAATAAGTTACAAGTAATAGTGTTGTAAATGACTTGTTAAGAACTTGTGATCTTGAACATTTGGACAAATGATGGACTTAGGGACCCTAGGAATGTAATGCATGTGATAATGAGTGGTGTAATGGATTTGTTAGAAGATGGTTAAGCTAAAAAATATAAAATCAAGTTTAAAACATGTTTTTAACACAAACCTCCAAACTTTCTGTTTTGGTTCGAAAAATAAGATATACTTTTTATATTTTTATAAAATAGTACGTCTCATGACGATTCCAAAAAGGTAAGAAACTCGAAAAACAGATTAATAACGAAAAAGATACGTAATTTACAAGTTATACGTTAATTAAACGCGTTATAAAAGAAATTTTATATAAACAATTTATAAAATACTACTGATATGTAAGGTTTATTATTTTTCTCAGATCACACATATTTTTAGGATTCCAAAATGATAAGAATCATAATTTTTCAATTAAAAACGAAGAAGTTATGAATTACGCGAGTTTATATACTTAAAATGTATAAAAATACTTTTATAAAACTATTTTTATAAAAGTTACTGTTCATATCAGGAACATTTGTTTTTGTAAACCTCATAAATAAATAGAACTTTCAATTACGAGATCGTGCTCGAAAGAATCGCTAAAAACGGAGCTATAACGAATAAAATACGATATTTACGGGTTTTACGTCAACTAAAACTATAAAAATAACTTTATAACTGGTGTGAACAGTCAAATTACTGTTCACCAGTAGTTTAAAAATATGAAAATATAATATTTTGATAACTCGTTTTAATACGAAAGCGTGGACATAAGAAACGTAAGAAATGAGTTTAAAACGAAGAAATTGCGTCGTTTTTACTATCAAACTATTTATAAACATTTTAACTTTATTAACACAATTTCACTAAAACGATTAGATGGTGATTAGCTATATAGAAATATAAATTGTCGTAGTTACCCAATGTGATTAGTACTTACACGACCTATATTGGATTAGGTTGCATTCGATCATTACCGTGACACATTTTCTGTGATATACTTGATATACGCTTACTCAAGGTGAGCTCATAGTCCCACGGTTTACATGATTTATTTTATATGTTTTTGTGGTGAGAAACATGCACTGTTTTATAATTGGACAAAAGTGGATAAGTTTTACATTATGATTACATTTTGCCTAAGTAGCGATAACCCTAGTTGAGCCCATTATCATAAATTGTCAGTTACTGGATTGTGAGCGCGAATGTTATGAATAGATCTATTAGGATTGACATCCCCGTTCGGGTGATTAGCTATCACTGGGCAAACGAACATATACCATGTCGAATATAGGATGTTGCGGGTTAGAACATCATCACGGGCAATGTAGGCCATTTATATGGTATTCATTTATGTCGAGCTTCAGTGTCATGAGCTTAGGGCAACGTAATTACATTTATATGATGTCTGCATCTGTTGTATTATCATACACTTGGGAAATCTTGTGGTCCTACAATATACGATTTATCAAACCTATGAATTCACCAACATTATTGTTGACATTTTAAAGCAATGTTTTTCAGGAGGTCAATAAGCACGAGGTGCAAGGGATACATTGGTGGTTTTGATTTGGATATCATGCATTAAAGATTTTGTCGCATTACATTTTGTATATCTGTTATGGGCTAGAAATCTTTGTATTTTGAACAAGTGAAGCTTCGGGCTTATGTAACAAATACTTTGTTAAATCCAATGTATCGGTTTTAAACGACTTTTTGGTCGTTCTATATATATCTTGTGTTATTGATCTATGAAGTAACACGCCCCGGACCCTTATTCCGCTGCGACCCAATTTGGGGGTGTTACAGATTGGTATCAAGAGCCAAGGTTATAGAGAACCAGGTCAAATGTTTTTGCTAGACTATAACCGTTTTCAAACATTGCATACACACAAAGGGGTTTGCACGGGGCATACATACGTGCATACATTCATACATACACTAGTTGTTGCATTAGTTGGTTATACTAGATGCATTCATAATTGATATACGTGTTTATATTATACTACGTATATACCATACCAGTCTTATATAATATAGTTATATAAGTTATTTTTGCTTGTTACAGCAGTTATGTCGTCTGATTCCGCGGTTACCTATACTTCCGTCCACTATGAGGCACGATCTTGGAGTATCCCGTCTGAGGATCCTTACGAGGAGGCTGCCTGACAGTTGTTAGAGCAGGCACCACATCCTTTAGAGTATGTACCTGATCTAATGGAGCTAGAGGATCATGTACCAGTGTACATTCCTGAGCCTGAGCACCTTGAGGATTTAGTGCCAGCTGAGGATGAGGCACCTATAGAGCCATACATTACTGAGGTTGCTTCTGAACCTACACCTCCATGACCACCACCATCCCTTCTACCCACACTTATCCGACCCCCACATACTAGAGCAGCCATGGCTCAGAGGAGAGCTACAATACCATCCATATATCATTCACTACTTCCAGCAGGGACGCCACCATTGTTACTTACCATACCTACACCATTTCCACTTAGCCGGAGAGTGACATTCCCGAGCTGACACGCCTACCTCGGAAGATGGTACCTATTATGTCCTCACACCTAGGGTTGAGGTTGGGAGACATCTCTGCTGCTGCTGCATGCTAGTTAGCCAGGATTACATTGGCCGCAGGGTCGATCACAGTTTTGTAGACACTGTGGATACTAGGGTTCGAGATACTGAGAAGAGGACTATGGCCGCCGTAGAGGTGGTCAACCTAAGGGTCAGTTACCAAGCAGATGTTCGTAGGAGAGAGAGTTTAGGGTTTTATTCACGACATCAGGAGGCCCAGGAGGACCAGGCTGTTGTGAGAGCTCAGATTGAGATATTGAGGAGAGAGAGGCTTACTTACGAGCAAGAGAACATCCAGACTTGTTAGGCCTTGGCTAGGTCTAAGGCTTACAGCAGGGCACTAGAGGCACATATTAGAGTGTTAGAGACTTAGGCATATCGCCACGAGTGGCAGCATCAGGATGCAGATGATCGTGCTATTGAGCATATCATACGTACCCAGGCCTTGGAGGCTGGAGCACGCATCGACACCTTAGAGGACACTGGTAGTAGTGCCTGGGTTTACCTTTCTATCATATTGTAGCTATACTATATAGCCTGCTAAGTTTTTATGGGCTACTCCCAGCTAACAAACTATATAGATCTTTTGTTTCTGTTTAGCTATCATGTATAGCCTACTAAGTATTACGGGGTAACTCTATGCTAGTAGGGCTCTAGGTTTATTTTCATCTTGTAACCTAGCAGTAGGGAATCATTTTGTACCAAACAGATCATGTATGTTTCCAGATTATATATGGAATAGATGTATTATGTCATGTCGATCTCGTGTTGGTTTTATATTTTACTGTGTGATGTGATCCCATTTTATTTATTATTCATATGTCATGTCACGTTATGATTGTATGAAATCTAACGGGTATTATAATTTCTAGTGCTTTGAAGAACAATGGAAACTGTTAATCAAGGGATGAGTGTCAAGGAAATTGAGTTGATTGTAGCCTAGCGAGTGCCTAATGCTATTGAGGCTATTGCTATTTACGAGTTAATAAACCAAACCAAACAACAAGAAAATAAAGTAGCAGGGAATGCTAGCAACAAAATGAAGTGGGAAAGTAACCACAATGGAAGCTCTAACCAACAACACAAAGGGCATAAGGTGTTTTGGGCATACGCTGTTAGGCCAAACAACAAGAAATATGTTGGGTCCCTACCTCTATGCAACAAGTGCAAATGTCACCATAATTGACCGTGCACTGTAAAGTACGGGAATTGGAAGAAAAAGTATGCTGTAACCTTACCACTGTGCACCAAGCGCAATTACCATCATAAGGGCCAGTGTGCACCCAAGTGCAACATATGCAAGAAGATTAGCTATTTGGCCCAGAATTGTAGAACACCTGCTGCTGCTGAGTATCAACGAACTCTTACCTGTTATGAGTGTAGAGGTCTAGGATACTAGAAGAGGGATTGCCCAGAGCTGAAGAATCAAAACCATGGAAACCAAGCTGGAAGTATGGAAACACGTGGAGTAGTGCATGCCTTTGGAGGAGGAGAAACTAAACAAGAGAAAGACCCTACAACATTGAGGATGAGAGATCGACGCTTAAAAGATGAAGTTGTCGTCGCTTTGCCCTAGTAAACCCTAAGTTGGAACTATCTTGAACTTTATCTCCTTAGGATCACCGTTTGTGTTTCTCATAAATTTTCTGTTTGTACGAATTACCTTTAAATATCTAACAAATTATCGTATTAATGAAAAATTCGCCATATTAAACTAGAACTCTTATTTACTCTTGCAAACTACTCTTCTTACGAAATATCATGAAATCATAACACTATTTTTACCGAAAATGAGCAATGCATCGTTAATCCTCAATTATACATGGCCTGATCAACTATGTATAATTCAGGAATTGATCGCCACCTTGGAGAAATAGTCTTTGGAAAACCCTTCATAGAAGAAACCGGCCTTGTCAACGATGAAGAGAAAGGAACAATCATGTTTGAGCAAGGTGATGGGAAAATCACATTTAAAATGCCTTACACCATGGAGATATTCAAGCAAATAGGGCTTATGGGATTAAGCACCGATTCCATACCCCGGTCCGCCCATAAAGAAAACTTTGGGCATGGAAAGATGCACTACTATCAAAGCTTACTCATTGGAAATGAGTACAAACATGACGAAGGTGATAGTAGAGAAATTAGGCATTTGATGAGATTGGAAAAAGAAATGATGGATAACAAAGGAGAAGTCACGTAAGGATGTGTTACTTCGATTCTAGCTACAAGACTCATTAATAAAGAAAAATGCTTCTTGGGAGGCAACCCAATTTACTTTTCTCGCATATTAGGAGTGTCATGTGTGTTTTAATTATTTACTATTTTTTTATTATGTTTGAATTATCTTGTAATCATGTTTTGCATTGTCTTTAACCTCGTCTTAATTTCAATCAAAGGTATTTTGCAAACAATAAGTGTAAGGGAATTTATCCGGCTTTTGAGCCGAATTCAAACATGTTAAATGAATTGTTTAGATTAATTTGAGTCAGTATCGAGTCATATGATTAAATTGTTAATTCTCGGGTTTTATATAACAATTTATAAAGAAACTAACTTATGGAATCAAGTGCAGGAAATTTTTTATCAAAAACAAAATTTTCATTTTCACAGACGGTGGAGACGGCGTCGCGATAAACACTCGAAGCCGTCACCACGACACCTGTGACGGGGTCACACCAACCCCGCCGGTTAGTATTGTTAGGAATTAAACACTACAGAGTTAATACTGCCAAGCCAACAGTTAGTATTGTTAGAAGAAAATAGTTAGTACTGCTCAAGATTACAACTGTCAGTACTAAACTAGTCAGTTAGTACTGCTAGAGTAAGTTAGTACTGTCAGTGCTAACTTAAGACTGTTGAAGGACTTAAGACTGTTGGTTATAAGGTTACTACTGCTGGTTCAAGATTACTGCTGCTGGTGAAAAAGTTAATGTTGTTAGTACAAGTTAATGCAGTTAGGCATAACTTAATGCTAATTGACTAAAGTTAATGATGATTAGTCAAACAAAAGACTGAAGTCAATGATGATTGAAGATATTAATGCTGATTGAGAATTTGACTAAATACTTAGGAAAGTATTAAATACTTAGTCATTGTATTTAATATATTTGACTAAATATTTAGGAAGGTATTGTAAGCCCGTTAGGACTCCTTAATGTATAAAAGGAGATCATAGGGCATCTAGTTTATCATCTTATTCATCTCATTATCATACACATACCTACACAGCATCTCATTGTAATAGCTTCAAGGTTGTAAACCCTAGTACTACGCAGAGTACTCATATTATTTATCATTAATAATATTGAAGCGTTTTTGTTCATTCATATCTACTGTTTCATTGATATATCTTCTAGAGTATTAAAGAGTAGATTCTACATACTCTTTGATATACACACAAAGTTTCTACTATTGTTATTTTGGATTTATCCAAGGTAACATACTCTTTACAAGGTAAAGAATCGATCTAGGATTGGGATCAACAAGTGGTATCAGAGCTTTGCTTTGAGAAAATTTGATCTAGAAGAAACTATCCAGAAGAACCCTTTACTCACAAGGAAGAGATGGCCTTTTCAGACTCAGAGGTACACAATGATAAACCTTGTACTAAATCATGTCTGAAAAACTATGAAACATTAAAGAAACAGTATGATGATCTGCTTGCTAAACTACATGAATCTATATTTAAGGCATCTACTTATAAAAGAGGACTAGATACTATTGAGGCACAACTTGTCACATATAGGAAGAATGAGGTTCTTTTTAGTGAAGAAGTTGTTATCCTTAAAAGAGAAGTAAGAATCAAACAATATGAAATAAATGTGCTTAAAAGTGAGCTTGAAAAAGTTAAGCAAGAAAAAGATGGCATTGACTTTAAAATTGAGAAATTTGAAAATGCCTCAAAGGATCTAGACAAACTGCTAGGGAGTCAGATAACTGACAATAGCAAAAAGGGATTGGGGTATAGTGCAGTTCCTCCACCTCATCCTTTAATATATAATAGACCTAATAAGCTTGATCTGTCTTATTTAGGTCTTGAGGATTTTCAACAACCTGAGTTTGAAGTCTATGGATTAAGGGCCAATAAAAGTGTTTGTGAAAATTCTTCAAATGAAACTAAGAAAAATTTTGATGCTCCTTTGATTGAAGAATGGGTTTCTGATAATGAGGATGAAGTTGAGTCTCCTGTTATGGAAGAAAAGAAAACTGTTGTTCCTACTATTCCTAAAGTTGATGTTGTTAGACCAAAATAACAAAAAAAACCAGTTAGGAAAACAGTTAGGTATGCTGAGATGTACAGATCAAAAGGTCCTAGGGGAAACCAAAGAAATTGGAATAATCTGAAGTCCCAACAGCTAGGAAGTGACTTTGTGATGAATAATAAAGCATGCTTTGTCTGTGGAAGTTTTGACCATCTGAAGAAAGATTGTGGTAAAAGGATAATAAAACCAGTGTGGAAAAATACAAGGAGGGTGAATGATCACTATTCTACAAGAATGACTCACTCCAATCCAAGAAGAAATATGATTCCACAAGCTGTTTTGATGAGGTCTGGAATAAAAGCAGTTAATACTGCTAAGCCAAAGGATGCACATAATGCTGTCAAGAGGAATAGGTTTAATGTTGTTAAAGCATCAGCATGTTGGGTCTGGATGCCAAAGAACAGAGTGGTAGATCATGTATCCAAAAACATCAGTGCATCAGTTACTTTGAAAAGATTGGATTACATTGATGCACAAGGAAGATTCAAGTCTGTGATGGCTTGGGTTCCCATAAGAAGATGATTTGGAGGATCCTTCCAAACAGGGGAGGATATGAAAAATATTAATGAAGATCACTTTTGTTCAGATGGATGCATAGGCTCAGGGGAGGCAAGAGTGCAGCAAAGAAAAAGAAGAATCCAGAGAAGAGTGCAGCAAAAGCAGAAAGACCAAGAAGATGAAGTGTTTGGAAGAATCCTCTCAGCAAACAAAATGAAGGTTTAATTCAAGAAACTTGATGATTTGGAGGTAAATCACAAGTTTAGGGGAGGATTGTTGGGAATTAAACACTACAGAGTTAGTACTGCCAAGCCAACAGTTAGTACTGTTAGAAGAAAATAGTTAGTACTGCTCAAGATTACAACTGTCAGTACTAAACTAGTCAGTTAGTACTGCTAGAGTAAGTTAGTACTGTCAGTGCTAACTTAAGACTGTTGAAGGACTTAAGACTGCTGGTTATAAAGTTACTACTGCTGGTTCAAGATTACTGCTGCTGGTGAAAAAGTTAATGCTGTTAGTACAAGTTAATGCTGTTAGGCATAACTTAATGCTAATTGACTAAAGTTAATGATGATTAGTCAAACAGAAGACTGAAGTTAATGATGATTGAAGATATTAATGCTGATTGAGAATTTGACTAAATACTTAGGAAAGTATTAAATACTTAGTCATTGTATTTAATATATTTGACTAGATATTTAGGAAGGTATTGTAAGCCTATTAGGACTCCTTAATGTATAAAAGGAGATCATAGGGCATCTAGTTTATCATCTCATTCATCTCATTATCATACACATACCTACACAGCATCTCATTGTAATAGCTTCAAGGTTGTAAACCCTAGTACTACACAGAGTACTCGTATTATTTATCATTAATAATATTGAAGCGTTTTTGTTCATTCATATCTACTGTTTCATTGATATATCTCCTAGAGTATTAAATAGTAAATTCCGCATACTCTTTGGTATACACACAAAGTTTCTACTATTGTTATTTTGGATTTATCCAAGGTAACATACTCTTTACAAGGTAAAGAATCAATCTAGGATGGGGATCAACAATTATTTTTGAAAATAAAACTTGTGTAACATTTAATATAGGTATTCTTTTGTATAAACCTGCAAAACCTGATAAGTTTAACAATTCTTTCATCCTATCTATCGAGTCGAACCCTAAATTCATATTATATATTGGTAAATCACACATTTTATGCTTGGTATAGTTTTCTCTGTCTTTGATTACATGTTATAATTGATGAGAAGAAGCTTGGAAGTTTTTAGGAAGTTTCATTGGATGATTCTCGGAGTAAGATTTAACCAGTTATCGCATGTTTCTTCTCCATTATTGAGTAAACCAGGGGAGTACTAGTTTCTTTTCCTTGTTTTCTTTTCCCTTTATCTGTTTTAATGGGTACTTCCAGAGAACATTAGGGACAATGTTCAAAGTAAGTGTAGGGGGAAATAAGCCTTAGAAACTATTATTTCATTTGTCATTTGCTTTGTCCTTAAAAAGATGGGTAATATATCAAAACATAGCATAAAATGGTGATTTTTACCAAAATTTAAATTTTTTTACGACACATACCAACGAAAACCGAGTATTACTAGCGTCCCATGGATATGAATTTATATGACTAGCACAATAACCCTTAAAATTCCACCCCAAAAATATGAGGTTCGCCTTTAGATCTTTAAGAATTCGGGTATCTATCGTCGGTAACCCAAGATGATTTTATCTTTACCCGGTTCGAGTTAAGGAGTGAGCAGTCACACGTGTCTATTCCATCGTTATGGATGTGTATGTGTGGTCTTTGTCGCCGTTTCTGGAATGTCTGGTGTTAGTAAAATTCATATGAGTGTACCGGTAGCATATTAAATTCTAGAACTTGTTTTAGTGATGCATCTCGAGACCGCATAAGTAAGTATTAGGATTTGCTTGATAAGAGGCATTAGGATTAACCCATGTTTTAAACCTGTAATTGTTATGATGGTCACACCGATCATATAACTATCCCACACCCTTGCCATGTACTCACCTTTAGTGCAGGATACCCTAGTACAACCCTCCGAGCCTATCCTTTTTCACGGTTCTCGTAATTTTCTGGTTAATCTAGACTATTAATAAAGAGCATTGACACCCTTAAACCAATTGTTACACCCAAAAAGCCTTAGCCTACCTTATATGTACTCACCTTTAGTGCATTATTGTGTTTAACCCAAGTTAATTATTTGAGTACACGATTGCTAATTCCTTATCCTTGTAAATATAGTTTTAGGACGATTGGGATTCATGGTAATATTTATTTCACGAAAGAATGGGAAAGAAAATTTAAGTCAATACCCCCATATGTTTGTCAAATGATATCCATGTTATTCTGATCCACCTCAAATCGGGTCAATAGTTAGATTGTAAATATCGAGCATGTAAAAGCTCAAGTGTAGGGGTACGTGTTATAAACCCC
>BQNB010088154.1:0-25292 GCA_026074375.1 Tanacetum coccineum | reverse complement strand
AAAAAAATTATTATTTTCGGTTCACACAAAAAAAAATTTCCGATCCAAAAAAATTAAATATAAACCATAAATCATTATAATTTGGTAATTATTAACATGTTAAAAATTTGGCTCGAGATGCCACTGATGGAATTATACATTCATAACAATTTATAATTATAACATCAAAGTATAAATATAGCGGAAGCAATTAGGATCAATTAACATGCATAAATAATTAACCAAGATTAGGGTTACATACCTTTTGATTCTAGCAAGAACAAGAATCAATAAACTCCAAGAACAATCTAAAGGAAGATTGAATCACCGTCTTGTACACACGCTATTACCAAGTTAACCAAGAACTAGCTCGTTAATCACGTAAACCGGTAAACAAGAAATTAATTCGGGTTAGTATGTTAATACTATTCAGCCGAATATATTGAAGACAAAAGAGAAGTGATTTTTGGCTTTTACAAGTGTATTTACCCTTGAAAAACCCTTTGGTATTTATAGGGTAAATATTAGTGTTTGAGTTCTATTAGGATAAGCCTTAACATTGAAGCTAATCCTATTTCAACACAAACTCTATAATTCCATTGATCTCCAATTTCTCTTTTAGTCCTTCTTGTTTAGTCGTTAGCCGTTACCATTAAACACTTAACGATCGTTAACTATTTACGTGTAAAATCAATAAATAAATATTTATTAATCGTTAACTTGTAGTGAGTGCAATCCCGTGATCTTGAGTTCGATCCTAACACACAACTATTATTTTTACGTCCATAAACTAACATTTGGTTCTCCTCTCCTCTCTCATATTTGATCTACCAAAAAACCTTTTAAAGGTTTTCGGTTCTTCTTTTCCCTTCCCAGTCGAATTCAATAAAACCCTAAAGGTTTTTTCAGTTTACTTGTTCTCCCTAAACCGACAACAAGTAGAACCAACTTGTGTTTTCGGTTTGTTAGTCACCTTGCTCGATAAACATCAAGAACCTAGATTAGGGTTTTCGGTTCTTGGATCATATCTAAACCAATTTTGGTTAAAACCTTATTTAGGGTTTCTTGATTTTCGGTTCAAGCTACAAGGGAGATTTTGTTTTCGGTACTAGCTACTAGAGAGTAATTACACGTGGTGTTTGAGAGACGTAAAATGACAATTAGCATCATGACGTACTTGTTTGACGTGTTGTGTGAGCAACCGTAGATGTGATAATTTAATCACTAAAGATTTCAAGATCAAGATTCTCGTTTATTGACTTTTATCATTAAACATAACGGTTAGTTTTTCTTACTTTATTTGTGTGTTAATCTTTAATATCAAACTAGATCCATTCGCTGCGTACTCGTAGTAAAAGTGCTTTACTAGTTTCTAAAATCCCGACAGTGGCATCACGAGCCAACCTCGTTTGGTGTTATAGGTTACACACTTATAAAACACGCTAGATCCGCATAAGAAAACTTTTATTTATTGTTTTGACCGAAAATTATGGCAACAGTATGCAATTATTGCCATAAAAAATAAATAAAAACCTAGAATCTTGGTAATATTACTAGCTAATATAGATTGAAAAAGAATAAGATTAATAAATTAAAAGTTAATTAAGTTTTATTATTCTTTTTTTTTTTGCCTTAAGACTCACGCAATCATATTATATGATGGATGTGGCGATCTGGGTACTTTAGCAGAAAACCTAGTGAGGATCTTTTGGTTCTTTTTTTGGGGAAGACTCTTGTGAAACCTCGGGGCATTATATGATTTACTGCTTTCTAAATAGAGTCTGTCTTTACCTCATCCCCTTTTTCTGCCTGTTTATATGCTTATGTGCTTATACTCTTTGTGACTTATAACTATATGCAAAAGATTTTTTTGAAACTCTAAACGGACTAATACTTAAAGTGAAACTTGGTTTAAATTTATCTGTGTAATTACACACATAATTATATACTCCTAGTGACCTGTTATGTGTTATTTGTAAAACTAAGTTTTGGACAAATAAATACGGACATTAAACTATGAAACTTGTTTTCTTGGAGAGTTAAAAGTTTTTCTGAAATACATCATTAGTCAAATGGTAAATCGACTCACCAATTGTGAACAAACTATAAGAGAGGTGTAAGGCGGGGCGTTTTGTTTCCCTAAAGAAGTCGGGTTTTTAATATGCTTCGCGCTGACCTGCTTCTCCGCTTCTTTATGCGTTCAAATGGAGCTACCGAGAACTTTTGAAAGGATGATGTCAAGATTAAAAGTTAACAAAACGTTTTCAACTTGTGTTACAAAGATGTTTTGCATGCTTCTTTGTATACGATTTTGTCACATATTTTATAAATTTATGTGATACCCTTATGTGAAATTTTAAGTCTATGCCAACCAAACCAAGAACACGTGCATTTGGTTTGACCTCTTTGGTCAGACCTTAGGGCCTTTCCAACCCATGGCAAAAAAATTTCATAGGTCAGATCTATGTCAATTTTTGCAAGTTCTTTTTTGGTGGACTTAAATCGAGTATGCTTGGTCAGACCTTGGACCCGAGGCATAAGATGAGACAAAACATGTACATGATATTACTATATAAGTTAATAAGGTCATGTGTCTCATAAAACTAAGAGTTACATTTAAAATGCAATTAACGCTCGCCGCTTACCTCTTGCCCTACTTGTTTACACGTTCGTCAGACCTTCTGTAATAAGTTGGAGGTCAAGTTGGATCTTAGTCTTAATTAGTAATTAATTGGGTAGTTAATTCTTTTAAGAACTTAATTATCAAAAATACTAATTTAAACTTTTAATGTTCTGATTAATTGTGTTATTGCAACATAATTCGTAAACGAAAGTTTGTTTTCTTAAAAGACAAACATAGTCTCTTTCCTGGTAAGAAGAGTGAGACTTACTCCTATCTCTTCTCATTAGTTGACAAGAATAAAAATAAGGTTATAACTGAATTTTTCTTAGTTATATTTAAACTCACTTTCAATCTTTCATTACCCTTTTTCGGTTCTGAAATCTTTGAAAGATAAAATATTTTGTGTAACTAGAGAACATTTTGTCTATAGCTACCAAAATAATGACATCTTGCACTTGTGACGATGAATGAGTTTAAACCGAAACGAGTAAGGAAAATTGCTAGCATGTATTCTATGTATTCTTTCTTAGACTCATTCCTTATAGTGCTAAACACCCTTGTAGCTAGGTAGACCGATTAAGGAGGAATTGCATGCTAAAAGTTCAAGTTAATAAAAGAATGGATGGCTAGTCCCTCATCTACATAAGTAGAACTTCATATACTCTGTTCAATACCTAAGTAAATTGCTACTTGTAGGCATTTTAAGAGAGTATGAAAGTAAATAAATCGCTATTTGCTTTATGCTGGTGATGTAACACTTACAATGTTGACAAAACCAGTGAGAGCCTTGCGTTTTACTACTGAAAAGACATACATGTGAGGTTGTCAAAATTCAGTGGGAGCTACAAGATTTATTTTCTTGTTAGTTACCCATATTATTTCTAGCTTGCTTTGAAATAATTAATTACTTTCTAAATATAAACAACCATTGTTTAAAGGAAGATTGCATTTTATTTTATAAGATAACACGTTGCTTTCCTAATGTTGCTTTCCCAAAACGTTATCTATAGAATAATAATCCATAATTCCTTATTAAACACTATGGTTCAAGATCTACTTGTAATATCTATGACATTATCATATTGTTTATACATTCGAGCGCTTGTCGTATTGTATTAAATAATGTTGTCTCATACACAAGTGGGAGAAATCTTAAGTGTGTACAAGGAACAACATATAACAATATGATTATTGGTTTCTCTTGACCGCAAGGTAAGAAAGCTAATAAATCTACTAGGACTTAAACACACACGATGTTTGTTGCCCTATTAAATTTAAATGTCAAGATATAATATATAGCTACTTCACTCATTAACTATATGTTTTAGTCAAAATAATTATGGTTAATAATATAATCATAATTACAAAGTATGAAATTAACTTGAAATTACTATTGAACTCAAGAGTTTGCGTTCATAATTACTTTAGTTAGTATAATTATGTTTACTTGTTCAGGTATAATTATAAAGTCCTTGAATTTATCAATGACTCATAACATAAAGTAAGTAGTAAAATTGTTATGTCTTCTTGTTAACACGTAAACATGATGTCCTTGAATTATTCAATGACTTGTAATGTATATTTGACATGTTATGTTTTCTTGAAACACATGAACATAGAGTTATTGTACTGTTTAAAGAAATATACGTTATAGCATGCACATGGGTTTATAATACTTTGTATTCAATATGGCTCGACCCTATTGCTAAGTATTTAACCTAAAGAGAATTAAGTTATCTAAGGAATTCTGATGTAGTCTCACAATTCTAATACTCATAGAATACCACATTATTAAGGTATGTCTAATGTGTTGAAACAAACTATATTCATATTATTTAATTTCTGATAACTTTAATTGCTCTACCTCCAAAATCGATCAAGGTTAGAAATTTGCGTGTGTCATGGATACACTCAATATAGTTCCAACCTAGAAGGTATTCAAGACATTATCTATTTATGGATTGGGATAAATCCCATTATGTCTTGATTAAAGTTCTAAAATTTGTTAATATCTTATGAAGCATATTATTAACAAGCTAGAGATGAGAATTGTAAAATGTATTTTGTTTTCCCATTTAAGAACAATTTATTGTTGCTTAAAGACTTGGTATTTAGAGAATTATCTCTTCTTACAAAAGTAAGTGGGAGCATCTATAGATCTTGGAAATATTCAAGAACAAAATACATAAACTTCTGAATTCACTTGCGGATGTCATACTAAGGTTAAACATGAAAATGTCAAACCAAATTATAATGTAACTCTCATTCATAAATCCGCAAGGATGCCTCATCAATGGAGTGATATTTTAATATCAATGCTGAGGAATGTAAATTAAAGGGTCATAGTAAACCTGCTAACTAATAAGATGAATTATCACATCTTGAATCTGATAAATGTCTTAGAACTATGAATGATAAGATGCAGTCCTTAAAAGATAATTAATGTTTTGAGCTTGATTGATCTTTCACCAAACAGTAAAACTGTGAGGTTAGAATGAGTTTCTTTTGAAGAAAGGCTCATAAGGACAAAATTCTATACGTATTAATGCATGACTGATGATAAGAGTTTTTAATCTTACTCAAGCAATTAACAATGATTAAATCTTTCTTTTCTATATGCATTAATTATAAAAAGATAACTAATTGTCATACATGTTTTCTTGAATCTGAAATATGGCAAATTAAGATTCATACTCTTTCCTTAATGGTTACCTTTGCGAGGACGGCATGTAATCAGAAGGGTTATGATTCTATATTTGAAATGTGGCAATTAGGTTTTATAACTCTTTCCTTTATGATTACCTTTGCAAGGACGGTGTGTAATCAAAAGGGGTTATGAGTTCAAAATAATCTTTATAAAGTATACAAGATAATAGAATCCAAGTGTGGATTGGATCATGCATCTAGGAGTTGAGATCTTAAGTTTAATTACAATATGATTTTTGATTAAATTAAGATAACTCCTGAGTACACCTGACATCAAGTGGGTGCACTATGTTTTTCCTTAAAATTCATATATTGTGTGACATATTGAAAGCATCATTCCATCAAAGCTAGATATTAATCCTTGAGATTAAAATGAAACTTCACTTGGTAATTTAGGAAATAAAACAAACGACATTGGAATAAATGTTTAATGAAATAAACAATATGCGGTGATTAATTCCAACACAATGCAATATATCATTGAAGCAAGTCTTAAATGATATATTTCACTTGAGATAATTTATTACATGAATGGAAAGCTTGTGTTTTAACTAAGGATTCATCATGTATATCTTATATTGTGTATTATATTGATTGTTACTTTTGCACAAGAGCAAGAGGAGCTAACAACGGCAATATCTAATTAAGAGTGTTTAGATGACTGATAACAACAATATCTAATTAAGAGTGATTTAGATGACTGTTAAAACTAATGCTTACGAATTATATAAGGCATAGTGTTATTTATGTACACATGATGCTAGAGAATAATCAATTCTAGTTGAAGTGGGATTTCATCATTTATGATAAATCTGCTAACTAGATATGCTCAGCTAAGAGCATTGTTGCAATACCCATTAAAGAATAAGGATACTTTACATTTTAAGAAACTGTAAAGATGACTGTCTGAGATAAGTATGTGGGTGACTTCAAATATCCCATAAAAGGAATTGTCACATTTCCATACTATGATACTTGCAATAGTATGCAAATATACATACGACATTCATCATATCATTCAAATCCTTCACAAATTTATGAATTTGAAACAAGTATTCGGAAAGTTTACTCAGATGACTATTTAGCTGTCTTGTAAAGAAAGAGTTAAGAATGTTAGAAACATTAGACTTCAACTTACTAATTAGTCTCATGCATATCTGTCTTATTAGTATTTTAGATAATTGGGATTGTGAGGCAATTTTTACTTTCTGATGAATAAATATATGTGGTATTTGTTATTCATACATATAATAATTGTTGTCCTATAGTTGCATGTTTAATCCTTGAATAATTTTATTATTCTAAATTTGTCCATTGTTGATTAACAATATGGGAATACTGTTAAATTAAGACAAATGTAAGTGTTTGGTTATACATTTTGAATCTGTGGATTGTTCCCACCAAACTCAAATGTTATTCACAAGGGATGCATATTGGACACCCCAACCTTTGAATATTTACTTTTAGATCCTTAATCATGAGTAAGATATCAAAAATGGTTAAATAAGTCATCCTTAGACTTGAGATACAAGCAAGTTCTGCATGTGTGGATATCACTTTTTAATTATAAGTCAAACGCTAACGTGAAAATGGTAGTTATAAAGGCTATTCTTGGAAGTGATGTGAAGCAGCATCCACAACACTTTTAGTCAATAAAGAATTTGTTCCTCCAATTGTTTAATTGCAGAATGATACCATGGCGCCTCTCTAGAATTAATTAGATAATTGTATGGTTGTACCCAAAGGGTAATTCAAGATGATTCTTGATTACATTTGGTATATCTGAATTAACTTCTATAACGAGAATCTAAATGGTTAAACTATATGGAATGAGTTAGGATCCATATCCATGGTTTAACGGTATCTATAACAAAGGGATGATAATGGCAAGTAATACATAACCATTATACTAAGAATGTTCTTGAAACTTCATCTCATGTACTTCTAGTTAAAAAACAAATGTGAGTGTTGCTAGACGTTTCTGTTATTAGTATAAATGGAATCAGCTACTCCAACTCCCAAGTGGGAGCTGTTAGAATATGGTAGTTGGATTCGTATGTTATGCGACTAGAAGTACGTGAGCCTATTGGGGGCACACACATTAAGACACGAAGATTGCGTTTTATATACTTCACGTATTGAATTTAAATTATCGTTAGTTACCGTTACTTTTAATAACTAACTTAACAGATATTTCAATATAAACCAAAGGGACTAAAATTGACAAAACCCGAACCCTAATGGGTGCCTTGTGTTGGCCAGCCCCTATAGGTTTCTAGAAGGGGTGTTTGGGTCAATATTAGAGAAAAGGAAGGAAGGTGTTTTGTGATAAGGCAAGAAATAAGAGGTTTCCTACTTTATGTAGGATTAAGGTTAGGTCCCTATATAAACACCCACCTTATACCTCATAATTCATTCATTCACAAAATCCAAAACCCAAATAGATTTTTGGTTCTTTTCTCCTCTCTCATATTCGATCGACTGAAAAACCTTTTAAAGGTTTTCGGTTCTTCTTTTCCCTTCCCAACGAAATTCAATAAAACCCTAAAGGTTTTTTTTCGGTTTACTTGTTCTCCCTAGATCGACAACAAGTAGAACCAACTTGTGTTTTTGGTTTGTTAGTCACCTTACTCGATAAACATCAAGAACCCAAATTAGGGTTTTTGGTTCTTGGATTTTATTGATGACATCAAATAACGTCAATTTTATAGCATCATTTATCCCATGATATTAACCCATTTTGTATAGTTATTGCAAAGAATTGTTACTTAATCATTTATATTTGAGAATTGCAGTAATTATGGAGTAATTGGTGAAACATAGCAAAAGGCGCGCATTCTGGAGCTTAAATGAAGATATTTTAAAGATTATTGTTCTAAAGACCAATACGTCGTATCCATCAAAGAAGATACGGCGTATATGTGCCTATACTCACCAAAGACCACAAAAGGAATGAAGATCAATACGCCGTATCCAGAGGACTCAATATGTCGTATTCAAGATATGAAATCAATATAATATTCTGGAAGATATCAAATATGGTCCCTACTCTAAGAAATCCCCAACACGCCATATCCAATACATGGATACGCCGTATCCGACCGACTTCTAGACCTTATAAATAGAAAACTCAAAAATGAGTTTTAAGTGTGCTAAATCATATTCTCGATACCTAAACCACAAAAGTCAATTTTCAGAGGAGAAAAAGAGCAGAAGAGGTCAAGCAACGTATTCAATTCCATAGGAGACATCGTGTAATTCCATATACTTTTGTAATCGTTCAGTTTTTGGTATCATTCGTTAACTCGGTTAGTTTACCTTGGCTAAATTATTACTCTTGTATTTATTATGATGTTTGAAGGCTAATACCTTCGGGTATTAGCCATTATTATGAAGATCTGAATGTTTGGTATTTGTTTATATCAATTTCTTGATTTATCGTTAAGTGCTTGTTTATGTTTATCAATTTATACTTGTTTATGCGCTTTGGTATGCGACCTATCATTCAACTAGATCTAGCAAAGTGGACCAAGAGGATCTAGAGTCAGGGATAGCTCTCTATATAGTAATTTATTTATCTAGAATAATAGTTACACAAGTATTGTCCTTCTAAGTCTGTGTCTAAGATACGCTTCGGGCTTAACTAGTTAATTGGATATTGCCGATGGTTTATTGATCGTGTTGACTAGCAGGTGACCTAGATAATTCAACAAATAATGTTCTAATTCCATTGGATAGTTGGACAAGTGGACTACTAGTGTATAGATTTCCATTAAGCGGTAAGTGGGTAAAGTCTCTATGAGCTAGGGTTTAACAAGATCACCATTCCTTTAATCCCTAAGATAGTTTATAATCAGGAAATAATGATGCTTTATGCGGATGCTTTAATTGTGACATAATTAATTTGTCTAGGTCTTAGGATGATGTAACGCCTAAGTCTTAAGAATGATCTGCCACCTCGAGAGAAGAAATCATTGCACTTAATAAACAAACCAACGTTCTAATCGGATTAATAATGGTTAATACAGTTTTATAATATAAGGTTCGACCGCTTTTTTATCTTTTGTCTATTAGCTTGTGTGGGTAACAGTGTCTTGAATTGATTGTAGTTACCAACCAAACCGTGCTAGTCTCTCAGGCTGAAAACCCCATTTTCCTATTAGAATTCGGATTTAGACTGACATAGGTTTAACATAGGATTAGAATAGAATTAACATAGATTAGATAACCGAGATATTAATTATACTGATATATTTAACCTCGCTCTCAGTGATCGACACCCTACTTACCACAAAACTACTACCGATTGGGTATACTGCCCGTTAAAGTGTTGTTTTTGGTTGAGTCGGCAAAATATAAATTTAAAACTTTAAACAATAAAATATACACCACACAACGACACATCAAGTTTTTGGCGCCGTTACCGGAGAGTGAAAATTAATCTTGATTTTTATTTTGATATTTTGGTTTTTAACATTAGATTAGATCTAACCCTTAGGATTAGTATAATTTAGACTAGTGTATATTCTTGTATATTCTGTATATTTTGTATATTTGTCTTTAATTGTTTGTTTGTATATATTTGTGTGTTTAATTGTTTGCATATTTAATTGTTTTTCTTGAATACACTGTTCTAGTCGACAGTTGAATACGGCGTATCCACTTCCACTGGATACGGCGTATCCACTTCCACTGGATACGGCGTATCCAGTTCTCTGTCCAATACAACACATTTATCCCAACCGATTAATACAGCGTATCCACTTTCGTTGGATATGGCGTATTGATCATCTGATAAAATTCTTGGAACTTTAAGCCAAAAAATTTTTAATACCTTTCTCCCGCTGGTTCTATTGATAATTTTCTAGGTATTTTTCAGTAAGAATGACAAAGGTTATCGAAGGAGAGTTCAAGAAAATTAAGTTCAAAGATGATTCACTCGCTTGCGATTCACCACTTGAAGTTTTCAACTATGAAGTCAGTCGATTAAGCAAAATGGATGACGATTTATTCCCATATGAAGTTGAAATTGCTAACATCTCATGTGACTTAAGAGTAAATGATGATTCAGAGCATGAAGCTGATGATATGAGATTTGATCCGTCTGATATTGCATTTACTAAATGGTTGGGATCAAAGTTTTTCAACTACAAAGCAATGGATCATTATACTATGAAAGCATTATGCATTTACTGGATCAGAGGAGATGATGAGGTAGAGCTCGCTGATGAATAATTTTCTGATAATGAAGATGAAATTGCTGAAGTCTTTAGAATCGACACTAATATATTTAACTACAAGACACCTATCTGTTCGGCATTTAACGAATTTAATTATCTTCTAAAGGTAGATCCGGACTTACTTACAAAGGATATTATGGGATTTAAAACCTATGATGATTATAAAGACGACTGGATCTACGAATGGAATAAGGATGTACCATGGGTTGATGAGAAACCATGGACTGATACTGGAGTTTAGACAGTTGCGACGCCAGTCATACATACTTGCAAGCCTTTCAATTATAAAACTGGATGTTCGGAATGGCTAACATGTAGTTGGATGAATGATGGATACTGTAATGGAGGAAACTTACCTGGAACATTTATTATGGAAAATCAACTCCATTATTAAGATTACGAGTGGTAAGAAGCTTTGGAAGATAGTAAGCTTAAAGATGAAGCTTTAAGAAACAAGGCTATCATGGAAGGATCTATTAAAGATGATGATGATGAGTCAAGTTATGAAAAAATGAGACGATAGGACATATATACAAACTATGATGATACTTATAAGACAAATCATGATGATAATGAAAGAGAAGAATTATTTGAAGTTCATGAGCCACCGATATGCACGATACAAAGATTCGAGATGATCAAGTATTCATTTGGACAAGGCGAAGAATATGTTGCTATTAAAGAAGATGAATACGACGATCTAGCAAGAACAAGCAATAATGCATGTCGTATGTATCAAGAAATCTTTCGTATGATAGACGAAGGATGGATGGTGACTAGAGCTGAGTTAAAGGAAGCTGAAGAAAAGTCTAACTTAAAGACTTTACTGTAAATAAAAGTGCTTCCCGGGAGACAACCCAAAATGTTATTTAATTTTGTTATCGAGTCTGTCTTCCCAGACTTCAATACGGCGTATCCGTTCCACCCCATACGGCGTATTGATTGTCTGGACATTATCAGTCTTTACTTTTTATGGACTTTAAAAACATTATTGTCAGTTCTACTAATACACCGTATTCAATTATTTGACACGCCGTATCTACAGACTGACCCGTATTTAGTTTATTTTAGTTTAGGTTAAATTAACCGTAGGTACCAAGATAGGAATGCACCTGTTTTCCTATATTTTACGCAGGACCTCGTGAAGGAAATATCGACGAATATTGGTGGAGAATTTGTGGAAAACGTAGAGGGGGGGGTGAATACATTTTCGTTTAAAAATCAAAAACTTTTCGTATCAAATCCCCGATCAATCGCGACGTAATATGAAAAGTACCAAACATATTCATGTCTATATGAAAGCATAGAATAACCAAGTAGTCACAACACAATCATAAACATCAAGAGTACATTAAACAATAGTCTAAACACAAAGCTCACATGTACTAAGCCTTAACTTTTTTGCAACTAAGATGTTTAGACTATGCGATGCATTCATGATCACTGTCAACATACAACAAGCATATTATGTAAGCATAAATGAAAAGACATAAATGTAAATAAGGGTAATGCAAGATGTAAGAGAAAATGCAAACTGGACATGATGATTTATAGTGGTTCGGTCACGGAGCTCCTCTTCGCCCTACTTCACTCCCCAAGTACCCAACTTGAGAGTTACTTCACTAGATCAACAAGCTCCTTTCTTGGCGGAGAAAACCTTACACAACGTTGCTTACACTTTTTCCGGTACAAAGCTAAATACTGAGTCCTTACACACCGGGTAGAACCAACCCAAACCCAACACAACAAATCATGTGTTTTATGGCACAAACATATAAACCATCTAATCCTATTTGGTGATACAAAATGTGATTACAATGATGATCCAAGACAATGTGTCTAATGGATACAAATGCCTAATCTAAATAAACTTCCATTAATGGAAGCCTTCAAATGGATGATGATGATGATGATGATGATGATGATGATGAGATCTCTAATTATGTGGATCTTCATATGTATATGCTTGGTGGTGGATGGAAAGGGCAAGATCTTCAAGGCTTGCTTTGGTGGATCATCATAGAAGTATGCTTACAACAAAATGAAAGTTAGAAGCATTATGATCATATGCAAAATGGAAGTGATTAATGAGTGTGTTTCTACATATCTAAATGTCCTAAAACTAGAGAGAAAGTGTGTGTAAAAGGGGTGAAAAAGTATGTTTTTAGTGATCAAATCGGAGTGAAAGACTCCTCTATTTATAGAAAAAGATGAATGGCACCGGCTAAAGGCATCGGCCAACACTAAGGACACCGGCTTGTAAACCAAAGGCACCGGCCAACACTAACAAAATCCAAATTTTGATTTGCAAAATCTTGAAAGATCTTATGTAATCTTGGAGAGATTTTTTTCCAGATTTAGATGATGTAATGCATGATGTAAAAAATCATTTTCTATTCTATTTTCCTAAAGTAAAAAAGTAACTTGTATATTTAAAGTGTAAGTAAACTTTTGTAAAGTAAAATGTCTAGTTGAGGCTTGTCAAAATAAAGTTTACTTGTTTAAATAAAATACTTATAGATGCAAATGTGAAATGATGTTTGATCATAATGCAACATAACAAACATGTACGAACATGTGTTGTAACATACGGGGATTCGAGACGTCGAGAGTTGTTAATGTATGTTGAGACAAAATATAATGACGAGTAACTTGTACATTTAACGATATGTATTACAAGTCACAATTTTGTCATTATCAAAACAAACGAGAATGTGTATATTAAATACCGTAATATTTGCACTAACAGAATTTACAAATATGGAAATCTTGAAGTGCTGGAGTCTTAAAACCTTAAGACGGTTGTTCAACACAAAATCTTGCTCATAAACGCAACATGGAGAATCTACCGAGCAAATATCAGGGTAGTTTCTCATTCTAATTCTTTTTAAATTCCCGTATTTAATGTTTTATATATACAATGAGGACGTTGTATAATTCAAGTGGGGGGATGGAATTAGAATGTTTACTTGTACTGTTTTTCACACTAAAAAGCTTAAATTATGCTTAAATTTAAAAAAATATTCAAGCACACTTTCGTGAAATTACATGTTACATAGCCCGCACACAATAACCCTTGTTAGATATTATGAGGATTTAACCTTTCCATTTCTAAATGTTTACCCAAAATCCACAAAATATGAGTGTGTCGGTGATGTTGTAGACTTTAGAACTTGGCTTGGTATATCTTTTGTGACCAAAATGGGAGTATTATGGTTTTAATTGGATGGTACTGGTTTAATTGGTAATCTTAGGATTTCAACAATCGCTTATACATTGTTGTTTCTTTTAACTAACCATTACCACCGGTTAGTTTAACCTCCCGTTAAACCCTTCACATCATCTTTAGAGTGTTGATCTCCACTAGAACAACCCGTAGAAGCCAATCCTTTAGGAATTTACACTAACTATTTGTTTCGTTACACCCTTACACCTTAACCTGCCCTGTTAGATTAAAGTTTAATTTACAGTTGCTAGTTGCTTAAAGTGTAAAGTTTGTATTTCCCAAGTCTTGTGTCATTTTTTATCTTTGGTGCGGTTGGAAATTTACACATTGCAAATGGGAATGTGTATTAGTATTCAAAGCTCATGTGATTTTACTACCGTCATAATTATTAGTGAAACCGAAGAACGAAGAAATTACCGAAGGAATTATCCAGAATTATTATGATGGTGAAGATGGTGAAACTACACTAAGATTTGAAGAATAGTTTGGTAAAAAAGAGAAAGAAAGTTTAAAGATAATCATTTCGCAAAAAGCATTACCGAAGGAATTATACGAAGGATCGATTATTCGTTGATACGTCTAAAAATCAACGATGTAGAGTATTGTACAAAGTGGAAGATATCGCCACTTGCCTTGTAAAGTATGTAAAGTTTTGGGATGATTAGGAAGTTGATCGTTACGGGAACGCCAACCTAGGTTGTTATTTTTGATCTATGATCAAGACGTTGTAAATAGTTGTGTCTTAATCATGGTAACGGTCGAGAAATAAGTATCTAGCAACTTGTATCTTAAGTCTTAATCTATTTGTTTCTTGATTTTTATTTAACAACAATTTACTTCCCTCTCACCTAATGATTAGCCGCTGGTTTTACGCGAATGAGGATGTGATCGAGCGTGCATGTCTATTCCGTCGTTACAGCCATGTATGCATGTCTTAGCTGCCCTCGTTGGTTTACGACTTTGATGATAGTTAGAAGGTTCCATACCCTATCTTATTCTTCAGTCTAACCGTTAGTTAAATTCGATGGGGTTGTGGATAGAACACACTTTTTCTATCCCGATGTCCAGGTTGATATATGTGCTGCAGCTACCTTGGTTGGAGTTTGGTACTTTGGTGAAAGATTGTAATAATAATCAACCGTCAAGCCTTTCCATACAAATAACTTTTTTTACCTTTTTAATTGTTATCCTTAGCTTTAGTGGTTGGACGATGTGTTATCCTTACCATAGCGTATGTTAGAATACTGTCATGAAGCCGAGCAATTAAGCGAATTAGTTACTCATGTTACCACATAGATTAGTTGAGTGATTTGAATGTGTTTTCATCTTCCTATTGCATGATTGTTGTTTGGTTTGTGTACTATGTTTAATTAGATCGATTAAGTTTCTTTAATGAAAATATCCTTAAGGGATACTATTTATAAACTTCTCAAGGCTACTTGAGGACAAGTAGGATTCAAGTGGTGGGTGATATTTGATGACATCAAATAAGTCTTATTTCTTATAGCATCATTTATCCTACGATATTTGCCCATTTTGTATAATTATTGCAAAGAACTGTTACTTAATCATTTATATTTGAGAATTGCAGTATTATGAAAGTAATTTGGGGTGACATTAGCAAAAGGCGCGCATTCTAGAGCTTAAATGAAGATATTTTGAAGATTACTGTTCTAAAGACCAATACACCGTATCCATCAAGGAAGATATGATGTATCCGTGCCTGTACTCACCAAAGACCACAAAAGGAATGAAGATCAATACGCGTATCAGAGGATCAATTTGCCGTATTCAAGATTATGGTTTCAATATATTTTTCTGGAATGATATCAAGCGTGGTCCTACACAAGAAATCCCTAATACGTCGTATCCAATACTGGGGATACGCCGTATCCAACCGACTTCCAGACCTTATATATATAAATAAAAAAAGAGTTTTAAGTGTGCTAAATCATTAGTGCTCGAACCTAAACCATAAAAGTCAATTTTTTTTTAAGGAGGGGGAAGGGGGGGGGGGGGGGGGGGGGGAGGGGGAAAAAAAAAAAAAAAAAAAAATAAAAAAAAAAAAAAAAAAGGGGGGAAGGTAGAAGAGGTTCGAGATCTGTATTCAATTCCATAGGAGACATTCGTGGTAATTCCATATACTTTTGTACATCGTTCAGTTTTTGGTATCATTGTTAACTCAGTTAGTTTACCTTGGCTAAATTATTACTCTTGTATTTATTATGACGTTTGAAGGCTAATACCTTCGGGTATTAACCATTAAAGATCTGAATGTTTGGTATTTGTTTATATCGATTTCATGATTTATTGTTGAGTGCTTGTTTATGTTTATCCATTTATACATGTTTACGCGCTTTTGTATGCGACCTATCATTCAACTGGATCTAGCAAAGTAGACCAAGCAGATCTATGAGTCTGAGGATAGCTCTCCATATTGATAATTTTATTCCCATCTAGAATAATAGTTTCACAAGTATTGTCTTTAGTCTGTGTATAGGATACGTTTGGCCTTAACTTGTTATATTAGATATTGCCGATGGTTTATTGATCGTTTTGACAAGCAGGTGACCTAGATAATTTAACAAATAATGTTTTGATTCCATTGGATATTGGACAAGTGGAACTACTAGTGTATAGGATTGACATTAAGCGGTAAGTGGGTAAGAGTCTCTATGAGCTGGGTTTTTTAACAAGATCATCATTCCTTTAATCCCTAAGATAGTTTATAATCAGCAAATAAGGATGCTTTATGCGGATGCTTTAATTGTGACATAATTAATGTGTCTAGGTCTTAGGATGATGTAACGCCTAAGTCTTAAGAATGATATGCCATCTCGAGAGAAGAAATCATTGCACTTAATAAACAAACCAACATTCTAATTGGATTAATAATGGTTAATACAGTTTTCTTATATAAGGTTCGACCGCTCTTTTATCTTTTGTCTATTAGCTTGCGTGGGTAACAGTGTCTTGAATTGATTGTAGTTACCAACCAAACTGTGCCAGTCTATCAGATTGAAAACCATTTTCCCTTTAAAATTAGGATTTAGACTGACATATGTTTAACATAGGATTAGAATAGAATTAACATAGATTAGATAACCAAGATATTAATTAAATTGATAACCTCGCTCTCAGTGATCGACACCCTACTTACCACGAAACTACTACCGATCGGGTACTCTACCCGTTAAAGTGTTGTTTTTGGTTGAGTCAGCAAAATATAAATTTAAAACTTGAAACAATACAATATATACCACACAATGACACATCATATATCTAAACCAATTTCGGTTAAAACCCTATTTAGGGTTTCTTGATTGCCGGTTCAAGCTACAAGGGAGATTTGGTTTTCGGTACTAGCTACTAGAGAGTAATTAAACATGGAGTTTGAGAGACGTGAAGTGACGACTAGCATCATGACGTACTTGTTTGACGTGTTGTGTGAGCAACCGTAGAGGTGATAATTTAATCACTAAAGATTTCAAGATCAAGATTCTCGTTTATTGACTTTTGTCATAGAACAATACGGTTAGTTTTTCTTACTTTATTTGTGTGTTAATCTTTAATCTCAAACTAGATCCATTCGCCGCGTACTCGTAGTAAAAGTGGTTTACTTGTTTCTAAAATCCCAACAGAATCGATCTTGCATAATGCGAAAAATATTATCAAAAGGAAGGCACGCTCAAAAGTCAGTTGTTCAATCACAGATAAACACTCGAACTACTGAACTGTAGTGAATGTTTCAAATCCAATTTATCTTGAAACCATATCATGCGACACATTACAATATTTAGATAAGTAATGAACCCCTATGGTGAATTTCCAGAACGTTATACCTAGTTTCCAATCTCATGAGCGAACTAATTTTTTTACGGTTGCTTATTAAAGCCATTATAGATTTTTAGCACAATCAGTTAGTTGTACACTAACCTAAACATAAGGGGTTTGCCAACTTAATCCCCCTTGGGTACTACTCAAGTCTTGTGTGGTCTTTCATTCTCACTACGGAAATTGAGAAAAGAAAGAGAAAAGGCTGTCAGTTATGGTTATCCCGTTGTCTCTACTGATTTGACCTTTACTCGCAAAAGCAGCCATTGTATTAGTCGCATACAATAACTGAAGTTAATTTGATACCGGTCAACACTTTAAAAGGTGAGTCGTTTACTATTATACTTTAGATTCTATCCGCCTGAGCTCTACCGTTTTGGTTAGAATTTATACCTGAATTTATACTTGATGTAGTTTCTTCCTGAATAGCGCTTAAGGTATATGCGTTCATCCAAAAGAGGAGACTAAGATTGTTTGATTTTCCTTGTACACTGTTTCAAGATTTATTTACTCGCTTTGAACCATAGTTCTCCTAAAAACCAAATAAATAAATCTGTAAGTCCAACGGATAGTGCTCAGTATACAATCAAGATTAAGGAAGAGGAATTAAGTAAATTTTACAGGATTACATCAACCACCACTGAAGGCTCATTTCTTTTGATATCGTAGGAACAACAACAATGACAAATGAATCAGTTACATCTTGCACGTCACTAATATGAGGTGAAGTAATCATATGCTAAAACACAACTTTTTTGACGACCACATTTTGTATAGCAGGAAGGGTCACATGCTCTTGGCCATTGTCATCATTCGCACCTGCATCCATGCGGCGTATACAATTAGTATTACTTAAGACACTTAACCACGTCAACATAAGTGAACATTATCAAAAACACATACATGTGTTATGAGGAAATTTAACAACAAAATCTTCACTGGTGTCAGGTAGAGTAATCATTTGCTCAAATGCAGCTGGATATGAGCAACATATTCCTACCATGCATTCGCGTAGTTCCACCTTTGTCCTTTGTCGCAAAACTCGCTGCTATGTAATTCCATTACTTGTAGATGTACAAAAATTACCTTTATTCAGAGACTGGTAACTAATGGATCCAATAATAGACTAAGAATGTTAGCCCAAAAAACCCAGACTACAAGACATCAAAACGGCGTTGTTTCGGTCGCCATATGTAAGGCTCAGGTCTGCGTATATAGAAACAAAACCAAACATCATTGTTGGCTGCAACCGTAACCCGAGTCAAGTTACCTCGCCAAGATACTGGCAGTCTTGGTTGCAACAATAATCTGGGTCAGGTTACACCGCCAGAGTATTGGTGTTGGTGTAATATTGCCACGAAACATGTGAAAGCAAACATGCGTCATCATAGCCTTACAACCAAATGAGATCATAGTTTTTTACCTCCACGCAACTACAATTTTCAACAGCCAGAAACATACCTCCATAAAAAATAAACAATAAGGAGAATTAAAGCTTCATCTTTTTAACTGATAAATTAAAACAAAATTATGCCAGACATGAGCTTTTAACTAATACCCTTCAAATGAGATTTATAAAACAAACTAATGCAAAATATGATAGTTTCTTATATAAAATTTTGATATTTATCTATGCGTTATACAACGTAACTGAATACGTGTTTGGAATTGCTCTTCATGCCTTCTTTATAAACAATTCGCCGAGTAGCCTTCCAGCTCCAAAAACATCCAAAATTCATAAACCATAAATTTTGGCCCTCGAAACCCTAATACCAATTGGTATTAAAGAAAAGTATTAAAGAAAAAGAGGTATAGATGGTTCTGGAGGTGGAGGAGACACATCTTGGACCCGAGATAATTAGCAGGCCATAAAAGTTAGCCACAAAAAAGGAGCCCAACGTCAAAAAAATGTAGTTTTAACCCACCTTTAGTATATGTATATAATTTTTAGCCCCATGTATACTTATCAGCCCAATGTTTTTGGTAGATACACTTCCAACTCGGCCCAAGTTCAAGAATCAGGTTTGAAGCCCAATTAGTACCAAAAGGATAACAAACCAATTTACACCAACTAGGGTTATATATAACATTTGTTATCCTACCATCTCTCACATTATAACCCTAATTCTAAAAACATCTGCCCCCATTCTTTTAATAGTTACGCAAACAATATTCGTCTCTTCAAGTCTACCGTTTAACTTTCTCAAATACATGACTTCTTGCACCATTTTTTTAGTAGTCCAAAACATGAATAACAAATACACTTTGTTCTTTGCTCCTTTTCAAAGACACATCCCCGTCTTATACATCCCCACCTTATATACTTTTTTCGTTCGAGTTGGCGTCAAGATCTTGTAAATGATCTAAGGTAGGTGTATGTTATTATGTTTTACGATTTCGATAACCAAAACTAAGAGAGAACAAAACTTATTTGTTTTAGTTCTTTCTTTCAGATTTTGAATAGTTGAAAGAGGATGAGCTTCATAAAGATCAATGATGGGTTAAGTTTTTGACTTATAAATTCTTTATGATTTATAAATAAGTTCAAAAACAAATCTGAGATCATGTATGTGTCCTTTCATTTTTTAGTTCGAATCTTGAAGGAGTTGGTATAGTTGTTGTTGTTAATTTGTTGTAGCAGTGAGATGATGGGATTAGGATAGAATGGATTTTGTGGAAGTTGTTTGTTGTGGTTTGTTATGAGGTTTGGTTAAATGAATTAGTTCTTCTTCTTTTCTTCCATGTTTGTTTTTTTCTTGGACCAATGAAGATAACACTGAGGTCTTGGTTTTGGTTTTGTTTGTTTGTTTAAGATTGGTTTCGGTTGTAGATTTGGTTGTGTCTGAAACTAGTGTTATTCGAATCTAGTTGTGTTTGACCAAAACTATCATGTTGTCCAAAACCTCTTCGAAACTAATCATCAACCAAAACTAGTCACGTTGACCGAAATTCAACCAAAACTGTGTTGACCGAAAGTCAACCAAAACTAGCCTTTATAACCGTTTTGATCGAAACTTTAACTTTTCAACCAAAACCGATCAAAATCCAAATGTAACCATACGAAATAAGCAGTTTTTGACCAATTTTAAGCACTAAAAACTGAGTAGAAAAGATATGTAGGCTGAATCTGAATAAAAAGCATTGTTTTGACCTTTTAAGACTTGAAAAGCTTATTGGACTGAATATAAATGAAATCTGACTGAATAAGCACCTAATTAAACTGAATAAGCACCTCGAATAAGCTGATGAATCTAAATACAATACTAAATCACCAAGTCTGATCTGAATAAGCTCTATATAAGCACAAATAAGCATCTTAATAAGCTGTCTGAATGAAATAAGCACTTTATGAAGCATAAAAACATCACGGATCACCCCTGATGAGCTCTGATACCACTTGTAAGTGTCAAAGATTCACAACATCAGGAGGTCAGAGAAGCTCATAACATAAATTAGCCAAAACTAAAGAGAGAAAATGTGAAGAGAGAAAAGGTGTTTATTAAAATGAATAATGAATGGTTTGTTACAAATGAGAGCTTCACCCCTCTAGGAAGTTATCTATTGTATAATTACACTTCTAGTCCTTGTGTTTTAGGCTAGCAATAAACTAGTGTAATTCTCATTAATGATGCCACATTTTTTTAATCATAACAGTACCCACTTTTGAAAAACCCACAGACCCACTAGAGAGATTTTGTGGATATAAGGTCAAGAGTTTGAGTCTTGGTTCTTGTCTACTTTAGTTGGTGCCCCCACTGAGCATAAGAGTTGCTGGAGCTATTCCTTATGTTCCCGCCAATTCATAATTTTTTGTGGAATTAATGTGGAAGAGATAACACTTACTCAGAACAACATTCTCTTTATATATGAGACAAACGAGGATGTCACGTGAAAGTTGCTGAAATGTGTCAAACATTTAATGGAAATTGGGGGGTCTGTGCGGCGTCCGACGATAATGGGTGTTGCGGGAGGTTCGGGCCTGCTGGGAATGGGCCTCGGTGGCTAGGACTAGGGGGGGTGGTGGTAGCGGGTTTACGGTAGGGGAGGTACATATGGGGGGGGGGGGGGGGGGGGTGGGTCAGGGGGGGAGGAAGGGTGGGGGGGGTTGAATGGGAAAAAAGATTGTTATGGGTAGTGAGTGCGGGTGCGGGGCGGTCGGTAAATAGGGGGGGGAGGGTGGTTTTTGTGTTTTTTTGTTGTTTGGGTTGTCTGGGGGGTGGGGGGGGTGTTTTTTTTTTTTTATTTTTTGAAGGTTTTTTTGTTTTTTTTTTTTTTTTTGTTTTATTTTTTTTTTGTTCTGGGGTTTTTTTTTTTTGAGGGTTTTGTGGTTTGGTTTTTTTGTTTTTGTTGTTTTGTTTGTTTTTTATTTTTTTTTTTTTGTGGTTTTTTTTTTTTTGTTTTTTTGTTTTTTTTGTTTTTTTCTTTTTGTTTTTTTTTTTGTTTTTTTTTGGTTTTTGTTTTTTTTGTGTTGTGTTGTTTGGTTTTTTTTTGTCTTTTTTTTTTTTTTTTGTTAATATTCCTTAGTTTTTTATATATTTAGTAACCTGACTAGTGCTCATAACTTTGTGAATGTTAGACGGGTGAGACGTGAATGTTTGGAGAGTAGGAGGTACTGGACGGGTGAGGATTTGAAGTTTGACCGTGTAGTATTTAGTGAGTTTTGTGAGTGTTTATTTTGAGGGAGTACTCTTTTAGTACTAGAGACCGGTGCGGGTGGTGTGTGCTGGGAGTGCTTCGTGTTCGGGTTGGTGTGACGGGTGTGTGTGAGCAGGGGGGAGTTAATTTTGGGTGTGGGACTGGGAGGGTGAGTTTGGAGTTGAGAGTGAACGGAGATCGTGGACCGGGATGGTGTGTGGAGTTAAAAATTATTATTTGTGATTGAGGATTTTTGTGGATGGATATTGCAAGGTTCGGGGTCTCAAGGTCAATGGCATATGACTGATATATTTGGTATTGTGATATGTTCTTATTTATAGTGAGGATAATACTATATCTTCAAAGGGGATTATTAAAAGGAGTGGGTTTTTCATTATCAAATTTTGGATTTTTGGGGATATTGATAATTGATGATTTATTTAGATACCAATCACATTAACTTTCTTTGTGACCCCCCCCCCCCACCCCACCACCCCCCCCCACCCACCCACAAAACACACTCCCCACGCCCCCATATGAAGTTTATATTTTTTTTCATTTTTAAAATTTATGGTTATCGACTCACCTATATTACTCTGTGTATGAAGAGTTGGCTAGTCGCTGCAGCAAACGGCTACAGTAAAGACATGTGCTGGTGAACAAACTAACTCCCTGATCATCCTGATGTTCGATCAACATCCTAGCACTCAACCCCTCAGCCATCAAATCTGGTAATCCCCCAAAATCAAATACCGGCACACTGTGTACCTCTCTTCTATAAATTCTAGCTAATATCGCCTCAAAATTGGCAATATCTGCATTAGAATACTCCAACCCCTCGTATCTGAGAAATCGCTGTCTCTGCCCATGCGGTGGAAGAGCCATATCTGCAAAATCAATGAGGAAAGCACAAGAGTATAGAATTTATTAACTTTCTGTACTAAGAGTGGATACGGCGTATTCATAAATGAATACGCTGTATAGGGATCAATAAGTCAATACGCCGTATAGGGATCAACAAGTCAATACGCCGTATAGATTTTGGTCAATACGGCGTAAGGGTCTAAAAATTCAAGATCCTTTTTTCGTCAATACGTCGTATCCATGTTAGTGGATACGCATTATTGGTGTTTTAAAATTGGGTAAAAATTTGTCAATACGCTGTATCTATGTGAGTGGATACGCCGTATTGAGTCTGCAGAATGAAAACGAAAGGGGGTTCCCTTGTTTTACCCATTTTAAACCCATTTAAAACTTTCAAATCATCCTAGTCTAACTTAGGGTGGGGGTAAAGGAGTCCTAAAAGACTTCTAAGGTATATCATTAAAACCAAATCCTATCAAAACCCTAATCCTAGTTTGAAATTGAAAATCAAACAGAGAAGGGACAAAGCTTATTATCGTACAATTTGGATAAAGAAACGAGTGTGATAACGAATCGAAAACAAGGAATCTCCTAGAATTTGGTTCAGTAAAAATTTTGTGTGAGTGTGGGGTGAAAGTGTGTGGTAAAATCAGATCCGGCGTATTGATTGGGTTTTTATACCCAAATTCGATACGCCGTATTAAGGTGTAAAATATGTCGTATTGGCGAGTTTTGTTGACTTAGTCAATTTTTGTAAAAAAATTGTGGATACGCCGTATTGGTTTTACCCAAATACGCTGTATCCATCCTTGGAGACCAATTTTCCTAAAATAAAGCAAAGAAAACGTACCTTGGCCTCCGCAACATTATTGCATAATCACCATCCTTATAATACCGCTTTGGGTTGAACGGAATGCCAAATGGGGCACGTAAATTCATAATGAGATAGAATAGCATTCCGTTTGTGAAATATTTCCATGTAATGATTTTTATTTTTAAGTTTATGAAAAAACTTTCCGTTCTGAGAGTTTAGTGACTTTATCGTTACTTGTTTCAAAAAGCATAGTTGAACCATTTGTAATTTCATTACCCTCAAAAGACTGCATTATATCGATATCATTGTCATAATTATCTTTTTCTGATTTTAAATCATCAAAACGAATAATGTTGAAGGGGAATAGATCATTAAAGTACAAAATATTTTGTTCCTCTTCATCATATTCAGACATTGATGTTTCATCATTTAAATTAGATTCATCGATATGTTGAAGGCTTAAGATCGGTTCAGTTAATAAATCTGATTTAGACGTTTGAGCATCATTATAAACAATGGCTGAAAATTCATTCTTAAAATCATTAAAGAAGTCTAAATCATCAGTATAACTGGTCATAGGCTTAGGTGGTGGGAAAGAAGGTATACCGGCTTTTTCATTATCGTTCTCCGAATCAGTTTTCAAATTGTTAATAGAAATTGTTTTATAAGAAAATGAGTTTTTGTCACAAATTATTATGTAATCCTCATCGTCGGATTAGTCAAATGATATTCTAAATTCGATCTCATCTTTGACAGGAGTACTTACTTAAGATTTGAATGGAAGTGCATCTTGAGATGTAAAGGAATCGTTAATGACTATAGCTGAGAATTCAGCTTCCACAGATCTAAGGTCGTAAAGATCGTCATCAACCCTGATCTTTCCATATGTAGCAGTTTGTCAGTTAAACACCCGACCACGCCTACGAGCTTTTTCTTCTTCAAGCTTGATATATTCCTCCATAGTCATGTTGGGATCATCTATCCTGAAATAAACTTACTAGAAAGGCAGTTAAATAACCAATACGTCATATTCAGAGGACTGAATACGTCGTATCACACAAACATAATAAACAAACAAGAATAAAAGTAACTCTAAACTACCAGACTCCTAAGGGTTAGATATAATCTAATGTTAAAAACCAAAATATCAAGATTAATTTTCACTCCCCGGCAGCGTCGCTAAAAACTTGATGTGTCGTTGTGTAGTGTATATTTTATGATTCAAGTTTTAAATTTATATTTTGCTGACTAAAACAAAAACAACACTTTAACGGGCAGTGTACACGGTCAGTAGTAGTTTCGTGGTAAGTAGGGTGTCGAACACTTGAAGTGAGGTTAAATCTACCAATTTAATTAATATCTTGGTTATCT